>JANIJG010023133.1:1636-31875 GCA_024611175.1 Megaceryle torquata
AAAAAAAAAATAACATGAGTGATTAAATGCTGGAGAGGCTGTGAGATCTTTTCCTTGAAGGTGGTCAGGACTCGACTGGACATGGCCATAAGTCAGTGGATTAATTTAGACCTTTATTTAGCATGAGATTGGACTAGTTGACCTTTGGAGAAGATCCTCCATTCCAACCTAAAGCATGATTCTGTGATTCTTTTACAACAGGTTTTTGTGCTTGGTATGAACTGCAGTGGCTGTTTGGGAACAGGTGACATGCAGAGCACTATTGAACCAAGGAGGTTAGATTCCTTATGTGGCAAAAAGATAGCCTGCCTGAGTTATGGAAGTGGCCCTCATGTTGTTCTGGCTACAGAAGGTAAAGTAGGATCTGAATATTGCTTTTTCACATAGTCCACCTTAATTAGTCCAGGGGGTGTGAAAAGTCTGTGCTGGTAACATAAGACAGAGAATTGGGATATACATTCCAGGCTATCGAGTCCAACACATTTTCACTGATGAATATGGGATGTCTGCAAGCTCTGTTTGTAGCTACTTCCTTTCCAAAAGTTTTAGTGACTACTTTATGCCCATCAGTTCTTGTGCCAGCATTGTCCTTTAGATAAAATGCATCTTTTCCCACCTGTACTTACTTCTGGATGTGCTTAAAGAACAGTTGTATTGTCTCTCAGCCTTTTGTTTTCTGTTACCTAATTGACAGTCTATTACCAACATCATGCTACCAGCCCTTCTGTTCATAATTAAGTACATTATTCTCAAATGACTAATATTGTGTTCCCAGTGAGGTACTGTTAGAGGTGACTGATGATTTGTCTCTCTTCATTAACGAGAAGAAACCTTTGGTAGTCTAGATTAGATGAATAAACTAGGTGAGGAGAATCGTGTTGTAAATGTGTGACAACTGTATATTCAATTGCATTCCACTGTTTTCTTCAGTCTTCGGGGTAGATCATTCTGGATGCTTTTATCTGTCTGTATTCTTCTAAAGCTTTGTTGGTGGCAGATCTCACTGACACGCTCAGACTGCTTACCCAGCTGCTGAAGTATTGCAAAAGAACAGGTCCAGAACTGATCTTTGCTGATTTTTACTCATAATTCCATTCTCAGGAGTAAATTCCATTCAGCACAGCCTCTTTCAACGTACCTTTCAGACAGTCACTCTGTGTTTCACAATTCTTGTGCTAATTCCTACCCTTTCCAGTTTGTGTTGTATGTTTCTATGTGCCCGTTTCACCTGTTTACTGAAAATTGTATTCTCGCGTCAGTGAACCGAAGAGAAAGTTGTTTGCTTTTGACAGGATAAAGTCATTAGATTTAACCTGTTATTGTAAAGAGGTCTTGGATTAGTGTAGCACATTTTGTCTTCGTAGCTCTGTGGGAACCCTTCTTAAGGATGAAGCTTTTGGTGATGGCTTTAGAAATCCGATGCATGTCAAACCTTGCTCTCCTGCAATAACAGCATCATTTAGGTTTAGAAAGTGATGATGGTAATAGACAAGGTGAATGTAGGACAGCTATTCATAAAGTCCTGCACTGCTGTCACTGAAGGGTTTAGAACAGGGGAATGAAAGTGAATATGAGGTTTTGCTTCAGGGATAACAGGCCAAGATATGCACATTAAAGAGAATCAGAAGTACCTGGTAATATCTGTACTCTAGTGATTGTAAAGGTTTGGGAACTGTAAAAAGTGATGGGGCTTGTGTTTCCCTTAAGCAGCAGCTTTTTTCTTTTGCCAGTTGGAGACACAATTTTGGACAATCTAATCCAGTCAGACCTTTCTTGCCTTCTTAATTTTCCTAACACGTTTCTCAAAACACAGGACATGAATAGTAGAGTTAAATAATAAGTAAATAATAGTATGCTTATTAACAAATAATAATTAGTTTTTCTTCCAGGCATCTTCATGTATATTGTAAAGGAATGAAAGCTTGTTATTTGAATTTTCAGAACAGTGCCAGGGCTTAGATAAGAAATTCTGATTGATTGTCAGTAACAAAGGAAATGAAATGGGGACTGCTGACTGTCATCTCATCCTTTTCTATATTGCACTATCTCCTTTCCTTTAGCTATAGAATTTCTTTTACTAAGATTGTGGTGATACTAAACTTTTGGATTTGTGGTCATGTGAAGATAGCATTTTTATGTCCATCAGTTTAAAAGCCCCAAAGGGCATGGGTATATATACACTTAAATATAAATATTGCTATTGAATTTGATTTTTTCAGTTTGTAATTTTATGTTATCTCTAAAAATAGAGATTTTAAATAAACTTTTCACATTTTTATTACAGAAGGAGAAGTGTATACATGGGGTCACAATGCTTATAGTCAGTTGGGCAATGGTACAACAAATCATGGTTTTGTTCCCTGTCAAGTCTCTACTAACTTGGTGAACAAGAAAGTCATTGAAGTTGCTTGTGGCTCTCATCATTCTATGGTGTTAACATCTGATGGAGAGGTGAGAATATCTGGAATAAGTCTCTCTTTTCTCTTAATGGAATTTATATATGTGAGAAATAGGTAAATGTTCTGCACCTAAAGCATTAGACCTTGCTTCTTCTTGTCCTCACAGTGCTGATGCAACACAAATGTTTGATGCAAGTTGAAGGGCTGTTAGGGTCTAGCTGCCTCAAAGTGCATGCAGAATATTGATTTTTGTGCCACATCTGCTTGTAATACAAAAGGATAATTTCTTTGTAAAGGGCAGACAGTTCCTTCCTATTTTATACTCTACTGTAAATGCTTAAGGGGGTTAAAGCTGACAACATGAATCACGTTCACTTAAGGAGTTCTACCCACCAAAGTAAAAAGTTCTCTGTCATTTACTTCAAGGTGCCATTTGTGTCCAGTTAGCCATTCTACTTTGGGTTCTGGAAAACTAACAGTGGATTCTTCCATCGTGAGTGCAGCTGTCCTGTTGCCTCTTACCTTTGATTGGCAGAACATTATGGATATACAAATACTAGGAGTGGAATATTTTTGGTAGAAACAAACTGTAAACCTCTGTATCTTCCTAGATCTTTAAAAGAATACATCCACTTGAAGTAAAAAATGTGATTTTTTATGCATACAACTTATTTTTGTCTGTCTTGAATATTTAATTTGAACTTCATGTTATATAGCCTTCTTTCATGGCAATTCTCTCACAACAGGTATACACGTGGGGTTATAATAACTCAGGCCAGGTTGGATCTGGTTCAACAGCTAATCAACCAATTCCTCGAAGAGTTACCAGCTGCCTACAAAACAAAATAGTAGTCAATATAGCTTGTGGACAGATGTGCTCTATGGCTGTGGTGGAAAATGGAGAGGTAAGAAATTTTAAGTGAATTTTCTGACTGAATTTTGTTTTATGTAATATCATGGGATGTCAATCATTTAAAACCTGGCGGTAATGAGAGAAGAAGTATACCTTTCCAGACTCCCTCAAATCTACTTGCTTATACTTCTTGTAAAACCCCTTGTCTCAAATTGTCCTGCGCATTCTGACGTCCTTAAGCACATCTTCCCATCTGTGCTGATCACCGTTTCTTCTTTAGAAAGGAGGTGGAGTGAAACAGGGAAAATTACTCACTAACATTTGATTTATGGCTTTTTGGTTCATGAGATGGATCATAAAATTTAGCAGCTGTTACTTTGTATCAGCTACTGAAGTTGGCTATTGAAGTTGGCTTTGAGTTGAAGGAATTTAAGTACCAAATTTAATATTTACTTGAAAATACAATTCTGAAATAAAAACATTGTGAAGGTCAGGAGATTTTTATAAATGATGGGATTAAATCGTGTTGCATCTACATATGTATATGTAGCATTTCATGGTAGCTTCTTTTCTCATATGTAACAGTAACTTAAGTTTATATCACTGATTTACTGACTTTTTAGAGCTGGTGTTACATTCCAGCACTAATCAACGTGCTGGTTAATACATTATCCCACTGCTGTCTTTAGCATCCAGAGAAAAGTAAGTTGTTGTCTATACTGGAATCTTAAATATGAAGTGTGACAATAATCAACGAATGCTATTTTAATTTTCTGTGCTCATATGTGCACACTTTATCTCAAAAGAAACCAGATAATAAATAAAAGTACATTGCATGTATTTATTCTACTGCAGTACCTCTTGGATCTCTCTTGTATTTTTTTATCCTCATTGTAAAGATACAAAGAGGTCATAGTGTTCTTGGTTTAGTTCATGTGAGCTGAAGATCACATTGGTCAGCCTCATCCTCTGTGGCTTCATCGCTCCAAGCTTTTCAGTGTAGACCTAAGTAGCTATTGACTGCTTGCCATAGAAGATATGTCACTGAAATGATCAGAGCACTGTATTCTCCCTTTTTCTTATGTTCAGCAGAAAGCTGTTAACAGCCTACTCAAACTGTGGTGCATAGCTTCCTGTCTATACTTGGTTTAGTGTGTTTTCTGTTAGAGGACTTTTGAACAAGAAATTAGCTCTTTGAAAAAGGGAAATATTCATGCTGAATTTGCTCCGTGCTGCAAAACAACCATTTGAAGCACTTACTTTCTACACTTCATATTTTAATATGAATAATTAATATAAATTAATTAATATAAATATCATAGTCTTACATAATCTCTTACAGAGCAACATGAATCTGGAAGTTAGGAATTTTAGATGAGCATACAGTCAGACTAAATGACCTTTAGAGGCCCCTTCCAACCCAACACATTCTATGATTCTATTTAAACAGAAACATCCTCCAAAATTTGCAATGCAGAAAAACATATACACCTCTGTGTATCTATATGTACCTATATATGTATGTTCACATGGGTATGCATATATGTCTGCGTGTTTGTGTGTATCTACATACAGAGTACAGGTGCGCAGACAGGAAACATTGAAGAAAACGATTGTAACTCTGAAGTAATTATATGACTTTGAAAAGGAGTAGAGAGTAACAAACAGCTAAAAGGCCTGTCTCTTTTTAAGGTCTATGTCTGGGGTTACAATGGTAACGGCCAGCTCGGGCTGGGCAGCAGCGGCAATCAGCCGACACCTTGCCGAATAGCAGCTCTGCAAGGCATTCGTGTACAGCGGGTACGTGCCTGATGCTCCCTGTCAGACCCTTTGCTGAACAGCTGAAAATATGCCAAGGCATATTCTACACGTAAAGGAGAGAGTCCTTTCTCTCTTTGTTTAAAATGTCATTTATCAGAATAGAAACATGTATTTTTAAATGGACCTCTCTCAGTACGGGAGAAACTGTGACCCTGTGGAGTTCAGTGGGAAAATTGCCATTGACTTCAGTAAGGTCAGGATTTTACTTACAGGGGACTAGACCATTAGAAATGTTTGGGGTTTTTTGTTTGTTTGTTTTGGCTGGTTTTGTTTGTTTGTTTGGGGTTTTATAGTTTGGGGTTTTGTGTGTGGTGTTTTTTGTTATTGTTTTTGTTTGTTGGTTTGGTTTGTTTTTTCCCCTGTGAAACTTAGTAAAAGAAAACTGTCCTGTTATTTTGCAAATAAGATAATCTTCATAGCTTACCCTATTCTTCATTAACTCCTGTCATCTTTTTGGGGGAAAATGCTGCAGTTTAGCATTTTGTCTTTCTGGCAGACTCAACATCACTTTTAGAATTGCTCTCCAGCCACAGTGACTAGTGGGTCACTGTTTGGAATCTGAACAAACTGTCTCCGACTGCTTTTGGTCAACAGATGGTACAATTCCATGGCTACTCTTGATCCTGGGTGGTTATGACACTTTACCACATAGCTGGGCTGCCACCAGTGTAACTAGCAGGCTGATAACTTGTTTTGACTGATAAGAAACTTTTAAATTAACTGCAGAACTGATACTGAAAGCTTTTAATTATTTACTCAGAATAGAGGAGACTGTCAGGAAAATGAGACATTGTGCTGGAAAATCCTGGTTTTGTAACCTAGTGAAAATTTACAAGACTGTTTTGAACTTTGGATCCTATTTATTACATTTCCTCAGGGAATTTTTAGAAATCTTTTAAAATATACTCATTTAATTATGTAGTTTTACATTCAGTTCCTAGAATGTAGACAGCAGCATTGTTACCAACAGTTGCTATTGGAGAATAACATAATAAAGTGAATATCATTTCCCCCTCTCTTTATTCTCCTGTTTAGAGAATGTGAGTGCTCCAGTAAGTTTTACTCAGATCCTATTTCCATTCATTTCATTTGCTTGATATCAATACCAAGTTGTAGACCTCCAATCAGTAAATAATGTAAGGATTTATTTCATTAGAAGCACATCATGTGATTGATGGATGTCAGCGGACTACACGTACTTACTCTATATCTGCTCTGCAGATTATATAAAGATACTGAGCTAGTTTTGAACAGTGGAAATCAGTTATTGATAGCCTTCTAGTGATAATAGGTTACATTATCTCATGCAGAACAAGCCTGTTGCTGGTGATTCTGCCACTTGTGTATCTGTATATGTGTCATGTGCTGCATCTGTAGGTTTCAAGTGGATATTCAAGCCACCTTATGTGGGGTACACGAGGAGGCAGCTCAGCAGGACCGAGTGGGTTTCCACAAGAGGCTATGAGCTGACACAGTTGTGTGCTGCCATCAAGATGGACAGTTTCATCTCTTCCCTCTCCTTCCTGGCTGGCTGCTCCTGTTGCTTCCATTTTGTGGGCACTGGTGATCACTGGGCCCAGCTGTGGAGAGTTCCCTTCCAGTGATGTAAGCTATCTCAGCAGAGGGTCTTGTGAGGACTAGAGCTGGTAGAGGGAGGGCCAGGTTTGTGTGGCTGGCAGTCAGGGAGGAGAGGAGCAGACAGGGAGACCTTGCCTGTTTTTGCTCTTCACAGTGGAGCACTTGCCCAGAGAGCAAGGTCAGTTCAAAACAGATCCCCCTTTTTTTGCATTTTTTCTGCATATTGTTCATCTTTGTCATATAGTTTTCCATCTTTCTCAATTTCTAGCTACACTTTTGCTGTATTCTTTGAGATTATCTGGCAGGGTTCCTCACATAAATTTTTTCCCCAAAGTCACCTCATCTACTTTGCTTGCCTTTTTAAGAAGTTTATATGTATTTGTAATCTTTGCACTGGTATAGAATCAATAACATTAACATATAGCATAACATGTATCTATCTGTATTAATTCACATGAAAATGAGATTTTTCTTTTTATTGTTCCTTATAGGTTGCCTGTGGCTATGCACATACATTAGTGCTAACAGATGAAGGTCAAATTTATGCCTGGGGAGCCAATTCATATGGCCAGTTAGGTACTGGGAATAAAAGTAACCAGTCTTACCCTACAACAGTTACTGTGGATAAGGACAGGTAATATTTACAGCCTTGCAGTCAGCCATTAGTTGGCACACACTCCGAAGAGCTACAGAAAATGATGGCATTTTTAATGTTTTGGTTTGGTTTGGTTTTTGGGGTTTTTTTTAGAAGTAGCCTATATTTTTTTTTTCAGTGGTTCTTCAGCTGAATGTGACCAGAATTTTCATGGAAAGTGCTTGAATCTGCCCCATAACCTTCCTTGTGAAAGAGAAACTGAATATTCTGAGCCCAAGAGTGCTGTTTTCTGCTTTGGCTCACACAGTACTTGATAGGCCTTAATTGCAGTTTCTCTTCAGTGGTGTAGTTTCATTGTTTGAAGTCAATGATAAAAGCTTTATTGTCTCTGAATATAAATTGTATTTTAATATGCTACTTTGGTCAAGGAGTACACCCAAAAAAAGTGACGAGTGGACATCTGCAGTTTGTGTTGTTTCTGCTATTCAATCTGGCTCATCACCCAGGAGAGAGAGAGAAAGGGAGGAGTTATTTCTTGGTATTGTTGCCTGAAAATTAAGCTTCAATTTTTACAAGTTTCCTGTAAATCCTTAATGGGTAGCAGGGCAGTTGTTTCTGTTGCTAATGTTGAGCCATGTACATATGTGAGCGTACATTTGAATCTATTCCTTACCACTGAGGTTTTGATTTTGTCCTCCTGTTTTGAATCATAAGAAAAGTGAGATGTCCCTCTTAGATTTGTGTCTGTGTACATTATTGTAAGGAAGAGGCAATTCCTTTCTGGTGACAAAACGTGGCCTGGTTTTGAATGTTGCTATTTCTTTCTGCCTGTTTTTTATGCTTTTGCTTAAAATGTGACTGATTTTTTTTCCCAACACTTTGTCTGCAGTTAAAATGCTACCACATTTTAATACAAGTTTTAGTGTTGTATGCTGCCTTTCCCTTTTGTTGGCCAGATTATGCATTCCTGGTGTCAATGAGAATATTACCTCACTAAAGCCTGCAAGATTTGTACACACAGCTTTAAACAAGTTGTTTTCCAGCTATTTTCTCCAGGCAGCTGGGAGGACAAGTAAACAAGCAGTAGTTCAGACTGCAAAACAGAGGATTGCGTAATGTTGTACACAGTCAGAGTTTTGGAATCAACTTTGGGATTAGTGAGGTAGCCTAACATAGCTAAAATACACTTAGAAACAGCTTTTTGTGCTGTTTGGTTCTAATTTGTAATTTTCAAAATGAAACATAAACATAAGTCATAAGAATTGTATGTTTTAATTATTTTAATTAAAAGGAGTATGTTTAAATTGTTGGTTTATAACTGTTACCAGTAAGCAAGCAGGAAAAAAGTTTTTCACTACTTTCAATTATGAGCCAAAATGCAAATATTTGGGGTTTTTTGAAACACCTCCACATCTCCTTCTTCATCTTATCCAAGTACCAGTGTTCTCTACAGCTCAATGCAGCCACTCACCTCACTGCCCCGCACCACCGAGGACAAAGACTCAAAACACATCATAGCTTTGTTTGAGGGAACCCAGGGGGTCAGTAGAGCATGTGCTGCAGCACAGACACTGCTCTGCTGCAACAGTGGCTCCTCACTGCCAAGATGCTTTTTCACTGAGGAATTTTCTGAGTGTACACTATTTGAAGAAACATTGATAGCCCTTTTCATTTTGTTGATGAATTAATTCTTGCAACTGGAAGTGCGTGCATGCTTATAAATGTTTTGCATCAGAGAAAGACAGGAGGTAGTGAGCTTCTTCACTGCATTTTGTTCTTACAAGAGTGACTTGCTTGTTTTTTGTTTGTTTTTTTTCTTCTATGTTTGCTTGTAAATTCAGAGTTATAGAGATTGCAGCCTGTCACTCTGCTCACACGTCGGCCGCCAAGACGCAGAGCGGCCAGGTGTACATGTGGGGCCAATGCCGCGGGCAGTCGGTGATCCTTCCCCACCTCACTCACTTTGCCTGCACTGATGACGTGTTTGCTTGCTTTGCTACCCCTGCCGTTATGTGGCGTCTTCTATCAGTAGGTGAGCTTCAATACCTTTTGGTTTTTACATCCTTCTAACCAGAATCACTAGTGCATAAACTAGTTGCTTGTATTTGAAGCCTAAAGTCTAGTTTCTTGCAAAAAATTTATACTGGGAATCATAATCTTGTATTACATACCTGGAAATGGTAATAGAGAACTGCAAAAATTGCTAATGATGGCAGGGCTAAATGATTTTCTGGTTTATTGATATTGTTTACGCCTTGGGTTTGGGAAGGTTGGTTTTGTTGTGTAGCCACTGAATGTTACTGTACAATGGCTGTGGGTGGAGAAGCTGAGTTCGAATGTGGAGACTTGAAGGAGCCACGCAGAACGTTTAGGAACTCTGAACCTTTCTTTGATGGCCTTAAGTAGACTACTAAGAAATGAGGGAGCCAAATTCCCATCTTGAGAACTGGCCACAAGCACTTAGAATCTCATCACAAGTGATCGTGACCTGGCCTTCTGCAGAGACAAGTTGCTGGATCTCAGATATTTGATTAAAGTCTGTCTTGCTGGCCTTTACTAGAAAGAGTTACATATATAGCACTGCCTATCAGAGCTCATTCTTCAGCTACAAATTAAATTCCATATTGCTTGCTAATAAACTTGCTGGCTTTCCTGACTTAATCAAAGCTGAGACTCTTGGGGTGTGGTCTGTAGGTGTGATGTGGGAGCAATTTGGTAATTTGCAGTTTGTGCTGTACTGAGTCCATCATGCTTCCAATCCACTTCTGCACTGCCCTCGTAATTGCTTTTGTGTTGCTGTGTGCTTTTGTCTGACTCTTTGCTCCCTTGGTGCCTTCTAGATGCCAAGGGAAGGGAATTCTGTTCATAGTACTCAGATTTCAGCCTTGAGAGGCTAGAGGATTACATGGAGAATCCTCTTCTGGGAAACAGCTTTGCCAAAATTCACGTTTTAGGGCACAGTCCAAAGATTCCCATCTTCCTCAAGGTTGAGGTAGTTGTGCTTTCTAGGATGGGTTGTTCAGAACTGTAAGATAAATGCTTAACTACTGAGCAAATTCTTAATATTACTAATATTTGCCTACTACTAATTGGATGTCAATTGTGTTACTGTACTAAAATCCCAGGCAAGGGACTGGTTCATTCCATGTAAATATGTGTTTGTAAGTTGTAGGTTCTACATAAAACTACTTGTAATATGTTCAGAATTTTCTTCTGTAAGAATTGGTTCTTTTAGGATGGAGATGGGACATTATTAGTATATGTAGCTTAATCATAAATTCAGTTATATATATCTTATGTACATTAGCAGAATTCCGTGGCTCTTTGACCTCCATTTCTTTTTGCCCAGTCAAAATGCTATCAGAATTTCTCCTCCAGTTTTTCTCTTGCCTTCTCTTCTCGGTTAAGTGCAGAGTATTGAGGAATTTGTCAAAGGGGAGTAGAAGAAGGCAAGAAGCAAAAACTGCCTCTTTCCTTACTTCATTCCTCACAGAGAAGACAACTGCTTGAGTGGGGCTGAAACTGCCTGTTAGAGTTTTTCAGTGCTCCTTTCTGCAAATTCACCTTTTCTTATTTTACAAATGCCATTCTAGGTCAGAAATACTGGTTTAGGTGAGCTGCAGGAGTCCTGAGTGGGAATCTATATGATCATTCATCTAATTATCACCTTTATGCCGACGACTTCCAAGTAACTCATTTATTTATAAGCATATTGCTCATTAGGAGTCGCAGATCTTCACTCTCTTTAACACAGCCTGGTGAAGATTCTTATTTCCCAACTTCCTATCCATATCTATTTCCCAACACACCTTTTATCCCCACCTTCACTGTCACCGTGAACAATACACCCAGCATCCTGGCACCTCTTCTCACCTTGGGAGTCATTTTTTACTGTAACAGCTTATTTTTTTGTTGTTTTTTTGACCTTGACTTCTTGATCCCTTTGGAAATAATGTTGTGACCCTGTAGCAACATTGCACCGAAGCACAAGGTGAACCCTTCCAGGAGGAAAAGGTTATTTTATGATGCACTTTCAAACCCACATTCTCATATGTGCCAAGTAGTCTGCCCAGCATCCCAGCACTAAAATGTGCGTTCAGGTGGTCTGAGCAGGGTTTCTTGTTGATGACACAGGACAAATGATGCTGACTATCAGGTCCTCATCAGGTCTTCTGAATGCCTTTCAGTTAGGTGACTCTGTGCTGCTTTTGGATGTGCCTTTTTGCACGCAGTAGGAGCTGAGAGTGACTAGACTCTTCCTCTGTTCCACCTTGGCGAGTCATCAGGCCTGACTCACTGTTTGTCTCCTGATCTGTGTGTGGTGAGACTCATCAGGCAGCTGTGTCCTAGGATCTTAACATCTGCTGAACTAGGTGCTGTGGACATCTGCCATGCTTATAGCTCTTCTCTGCCTGTTAGATTCTGGTGCTTCCACCCCCAGGCATTACCATTCCCCCCCCATTTATGGCAGGTCTAACATTTCTGTTACGATTATTAGCACTAAGGGGGAGTTTTCTCAGCTTTGGACCTCGTTGGTGTGAACTGCCTCTTCATTTCCTTCCTCTGGTTCCCCCTTCACTGCTGTAACAATAAAAACCCACCTATGTGCCCTGTAAAAAATTCCTAAGTGAAGCCCACAATGTTCTGTTTACCTCTTCTGGCTCTAGAAGGCATCTGGAGATGTGTATTGGTGGACACCTGAATTGCCAGTTAACCTTTGAAGAAAAGCTTAAGCTCTGCATTGGTTGTTAGAATTGCTACTTATTTGAGACCCCACCTGGAGTACTGCATCCAGCTCTGGAGCCCTCAGCACAAGAGGGACAGGAACCTGTTGAAGCAGGTCCAGAAGAAGGCCACAAGAATGGCCACGGGGCTGGAAGACCTCTCCTATGAAGACAGGCTGGGAGAGTTGGAGTTGTTCTGTTTGGAGAAGAGAAGGCTCCGGGGAGACCTTATTGCAGCCTTTCAATACTTAAACGGGGCCTGTAAGAAAGATGGGGACAGTCTTTCTAGCAGGACCTGTTGTGACAGGACAAGGGGGTCTGTCCCTTCTTTAAACTAAAGGAGGGTAGATTTAGACTAGATAGAGGGAAGAAATTTTTTGCAGTGAGGGTGGTGAAACACTGGCAGAGGTTGCCCAGAGAGGTGATAGGTGCCCCATTCCTGGAAACATTCCCGGTCAGGTAGGATGGGGTTCTGAGCAACCAGATCTAGTCAAAGCTCTCCCTGCAAGGGGGTTGGACTAGGTGACCTTTAAAGGTCCCTCCCAAACCAAACCATTCTGATTCTCTGATGGCAGAGGTCTAGATAAATAAACCACATTGTACAAGATAAGAACTAACAAAGTAATTTACAGTATCACTATTTCAGAGGATTTTTTATTATCATTACATTGGATTTCCCCCCCTTCATCCTTTTACCTGCAATGCACTTTGGTAATTACTGTCCTAACTGAGTATAGCTGAACATACCTGACATCCTCTCAAATGAAACTGAAAATAATTGTGCTGAACAAAATCTAACAGCATCAAACTCTGCGTGTTGGTTTTTTTTCCTAGAGCTTGTGGTGAAGGTCTTTCCATTTGCACCAGAATATTCTTTTTATTTCTAGCTTGGTGGGTTACAGGACCTAGAATTTATGTAATTTTCTGTAGAGAACAGCTTATTACTGACCCACAACATAGGATACAAACCAATAATGTGGTTAGTGTGGGAAGAAGATAAAAATGTTTTCTGGGTTAACAATGAACTTTGGGGTAGGTGCTAATTTTTTAGAACTGTTAAAGAAAATAGTTCTGAGGTTACCAAATATGATGGAGATTTGGAAACAGTTCAAGAGCTAAAAATGTGTATGGAGACAACGGATGACTTTCCAGTGCTAACTTTCTAATGCAAGTGTCACATGCACAGTGGGAATACATACATAGGACAGAAACAGGCAGACATTCACACAGGGTGCTTCTAACACTAAGTCTAGGGAAGATACTTTTTGATTAGACTGGTAACTGCTGGTATTTACCTCGAGGGATATTGTACTGGGCAGTTGCACTGCTGCCAGTATGTTGGTTATGGAATGGATTTAGTTTTGCTGTAAGATGATGTCTCCTCATGGGAGTATTTTAGAAAATCTTATTGGGATTTTTTATTAATTGACTTTTTAGGTATCTTACAATAACTAACACGCTTCATTTAGAAGAATCTACCCAGTAATCACTGATAGAAACTCTTTGCTATCAGATGGAGCATTAAATGGTGTTCACAGAATCACTGAGGCTGGAATAGACCTCCAAGACCATCAAGTCCAGCCTATAAATTTAATTTATTAATTATTTTTTAATTTTTTTCTCTGGTCTTATGTAGATGAGTTAGAGGAGTAAGACTTTTTTTTCAATAGGGATGTTTGGAGTAGGAAATTGTTAAGGACTGAAGAAAGTTGTGCTTTATTTGCTTTTATGGGGTTTCATACTGAACACATAGACTTTCTTTACTAGCCTTAAAGAGTTGTATTTATTAAGAGTATTAATTGTTGACAGATACCCAGGATGTTATCATGAGCAATACTTGTGTTACTGTTAACTCCCCTTTTGATTCTAGAGCCTGATGACCATCTAACAGTAGCCCAGTCACTGAAGAAGGAATTTGACAACCCCGAGACTGCAGACCTGAAGTTCCTAGTGGATGGAAAATACATTCACGTTCATAAAGTTCTTCTCAAAATTAGGTGAGGCACAAACCATATAGTTTAATTAAACTAAACTGTATATTGTGGTCCACTGAGATGAGTAATTACTGCTCAAAATTCATGACTTACTCTCACAAACTCCCTTTTTCCTCACCCGTGGGATTCACCAGCTGTTCCTCACTGTTACTTTCTTTTCCTCATTTCCTCTCTGCTTGGAAATACCAAACACTCTGTTTGCTACCAGCTTTTTTATCACTTCCCTCCATCTGAGGTGTATCCTCCTTTCTGCTACCTAAACAGCCTTGACCCTGAAGAAGAGGCTCATTTCTTTCTGCTGCCTTCCCGCTAGTTTAGGTCAGGTTTTCCTCCTTTACACATTTAACTTCCTCCTCTCAGAGTTTGAGAGTTTTGTGTTTATTTTTGCCTTTCTTTTCTCCCACAGAACCCTTCAGCTGTTTCAGCAACTGCTATAGATGCTCTTCAGATTATCTTCTCTTTTTTTTTTCCTTTTTTTGGTCAGATTTCTTCTCCTACTTGTTTTAAGCCTTTTTATCAGTGAATTTGAATTTTAAGCTGGCTTTTTTTTTGTTTGTTAGCTTCTTTTTGGTTTTACAGCTTTTTGCAAGTTAATGCCACCTTACAGTGAGATTTGACATACACAAATCTACAGAGAAATCACGTTGTTATTAACATGCAGAGATTAGTTTGTTACTGCTGATACATTTTCTACTGGGATAATCTAAAGACACTGCTCTAGGTCTCTTGTGCCTTGCTGTCTGCTCTGCTCCATCCTCCTCATTCTTACAATAGCTCTTTGTTGTCTTCTTTCTCAAATGCTTGGCTGTCTCATCCTGCTTATCACCACCTTAGTCTTCTTACTTTTGCTCCTGAGTACCTTTAGTGATTTCTTGTATATTAAAATTAAATTATATTAAAATTAAAGTTCCTTATTAATTCCTAGCTGCTCTTTTTTGCTCTCCTCTTACTACTCCAATTACCTGCATTACTTTTTTCTTCCCTTTGCTGGTTGCATTGCTTGTACATTACACTCCTACCTGTAGTCCACCCTTTCTGTTTGAAATACCACGTGTCCTTCACCAGATACCACTTCAAATCTTGTGCAGCCCCCAAATGTTTCTGAGGTTCTTTTCTCCTGATAACCAGACTAGATGCACCTTTTCCTCATTTCTTTTTTCTTGGTCTACTTGTCTTAGATTAAGTGGCTGGAAATGTACCTAATTTGAAATTGGATTTAAATGTAGGACATTATCAATATAATATGCAGAAATAATAAAGTATCAGGCACAGTCTGGAGAGTTAATATTTTCTCTAAGAGTTTTCTATGCAGCTGGATCAGAGGATAATGTATTTAACATGGTATTTTGCAGCATTCAGCCTGTTCCAGAGTGTTGTCATCAATGCAGTGCTGGTAAAAGTTCCTTTTCATTATCCAGTCATTTGTTTGCTACTCAGGAAGAGGTTTTTTCCATCCTGTTCTATGCCCGTTGTTGAACTAGATGATATTGTTGGTGGTTTTTAGCTTGCAGTGGTGGTGAAATGACAGGGCAACAGCCAGGGCAGCGAGAGGCTGGCCAAGCAACATACTGCCTGCAGAAACAGCTACATACAAGTTTGTGGGTGGGATTCACCTGCTCAGCATTTAGCCAGCCAAAATTGTCCGGTCTGTCTCTGTAAACTGAGAGAGAGAAGGAGGGAGGGAGGCCTTCAAAGGATGAGTCACTCCAAGGTCCATTGGAAAATGAAGGATGAGTACCAACTGATTTTTATTTATTTACTTATTTCTTTTCAAGGGAGCAGTGGCACCACCTTCTCTCTGACTTTTTACTCCGTGTTGTGCCACAGGGGCAATGGACCATTCCCCAGGTCTGTTCTGTGGCTGGAGGGGTAGCATGGGAGGTTCTGGGACACAAACCAATGCAGTTTGCTTTGCCTCTTATGTTACCAGAATGTGATACAAGATGTGGCAGGAGCTACATAATGACTTTTTAATTCTTTACTAATCTGACTGGATTTAAAAATTATTTTATATAATAAAATACTAAGAAAGAGGTATTTAAATAATCAGTAAAATTGAATGAGAAGGTAAATTAAGTGATAAAATAATTCATTTGTAGCCAAATTATGCTGTCTTTACAATGTAGACTTGTCTCAGCCTCATTAAAAGGAAACCAACCTACCTTTTCATGGAAAATTCTTACTAAAAGAAAAGCAAATTCTGATGTGGGAGAGTTAGAAAGTAAGCAGTGTAGCATAAAAGAGTCCAATTAAATCGTGGCTCTGTTACAGGAAAAGTTACCTGAGGTGGTGATGTTCATTTCCATCAGCAAACATTTTGGAAGCAATTGAAACGTTGCAGGATTTTTTTTTGAAGGGAGCAGTAAGTTACAGGGAGGTGTAAGTTACTTTGAGCTGTAAGTTGCAGCTATCAAAGGCAGTTCTTTTTCCTTATTTTATCTTGTCTGTCACAGAAGTATTCTGACTTAGAAATAAAACCTGGTGAAAGGTCTGGGTGCAAGTGTCTTCACTTTCAATATTTTAATCCTTGAGTATAATGATTAAATCTAATGCCATAATGAATGGAATAAATGTTATCTAAAATATTAATAGATTCCCTCCTCACTAGATCATGTTGGAGAAAGCAGGTTGAAAGGTGAGAATTATCCAGCTTAATTGTAAAGTTAGATAATTTTTTTTTTTTAATTTTAATTTAAAGTTAGGTAATTTAATTGTGAAGTTAGATAATTAATTACGAGCCAGGTAATAAACGTCATAGTTAATGTGGAATGTATTTAAGAAAATGACATCAAAGACACACAGTCCATCCTTAAAGATACTGTCAGTAGAAATGCTATTAAAAATTAATAACAAAAACAAAGGAAACTTCTGTAATACATGTATATATAGCTTAAAAGCCTCATAAGGCATAAAGAAATTAATGTGTTCAAACCAAGAAATCACGTGGCCAGAGTTGATGGTTGTGTATTTAACCTCTTAGGACTGACATGTTTGGGTTTTTTTAACCAACCTCTTGCTGCAGCTCGTTTTTCAAGCTTAACTCTTTACAGTAGAGAATCTTTGTCCCTCTTTTGTAGGTGTGAACATTTTCGTTCCATACTGAATAATGATGATGAAATTATAGAAATGAGTGATTTTTCTTACCCCGTTTACCGAGCCTTTCTGGAATACCTGTATACAGACAACATTAGGCTCCCTCCTGAAGATGCAATAGGTATTTGCTGTAAATGGAAATAACTCCAGGTTACTGTTTCTGGAAAGTTTAATTGGTGTCTCATAACAGGCTGAGGAAAGCAGGGCTTGTTCATTGTAGTTTTCTAAGCACCTAAATGTTGAGTTGGGCAGGCGTCAGGAAGAAGGGAAGCTGTAGCAGGAAGCATGAACGGTGGGGATGCAGTAAGATCACAGATGCAAAATCACAGAATCACAGAATTTCTGAGGCTGGAATAGACCTCCAAGATCATCAAGTCCAGCCTATGTTCCAAAAGAACTTTGTTTCTCAGAGTAAGAACTTTTTTTTTTTTTCCCTTAAAAAGGCAATAAAGGCATCTTAAAACTTTTCTGTTGGAGTAGCTGTGGCAATTTGATTGTGAATGAAAAGGGAGCATGAATTTAAGAGGATGTAAGACACTAATTGATGCAGGGTAATAAAAGGGTCCCTTTTTGATAGATCTTTTGAGGACCTTTAAAAATATACCCATCATCTGGGGAAAAAAGAACAAATCTCTGATTAATTCATCCCAAACCAATTTAGTAATTGATTAATTTGAATAGAAATGAATATGTTTTTGCACCAGGGTAGCTAATGCTGTGTGACTTTTCACAGGACTGCTAGATTTGGCAACACTGTATAGAGAAAACAGGTTGAAAAAGCTTTGCCAGCAAACAATCAAACAAGGCATCTGTGAAGAGAATGCCATCGCTCTGCTTTCCGCCGCTGTCAAGTACGAAGCTCAGGTAAGGAAACCTCTTCAGGCAAACAGTTGTTTTCTGGGAAATGAACCTGTTTCATAGAAACATTGAACTGCTGAGGCACCGTTACCACAATTTCCTTTTCTGGCTTCCCAGATGTTTGTTTTACTCTTGTTAAGCTGTAAAAAACCCCACAGCTACTGGTGTTTTTTTCTTGGCCTTTTGGCTTACACCTGTGAGTCGGGATTCTTAAGCTGCTTCCTCCCTTGTCATCTGGCACAGCACGGGCACAGAATGCAGATTTCTCACTGCCATTTACTTCTCCACCTTTGGATTTTGCATCGCTTGGGGTTTTTTTTTCTTAGCTCTCCACCTGATCATTTTGTCTGCTGGTGTCTGGTGCAGTTGTTCTTTTACAGGCAGTGGGAGAATTTACCTGTAAATCCCTCCCTATTTACACTTGTGCCTATATATAAAAAAATAAATCCACGTTCACCATGTTGTTTACAGTGATTAGTGCTGACACACAACAAATTACCTGTTGTTATTCCTCCCCCATATCCTGTCGCTGGTCTGTCCTTGGCTCTGGAATGTTTCACCAGCACTCAACCTGTTATCAGCAGTACTGCAAGCTCTTTTTTTTTCCCTGTAAAGAGAGAAGTACTTTCAAAGATATTTTTCCTTTGGTCAACTTCTTAGTGCTGTGCTGATTGTGGAAATAATGGTGGGGTGGTTTTTATTATTGAAGAAGTCTGTGTATGTATTTTAGACTCAGTAGTCATTGTTATAACTGAGAATCTTAGTTGAGAAGTCCTCATCTTTCTGTTTAAGATTTCTTCTGCTGTAGAAGAATAAAATTAATATAGCCAAACAGAAGAGTACGTGTTAAAAGAGCCAAAATATGTAGCTGGTAACAACATTTTTTTTAAATATTTGGGGTTTTTTTGTTCGTTTTTGCCTAGCTGTGAAATGAAGGATGAAGTTTTAAAGGAGGAGAGGCTAGAAATACAGTACCATGGATTTATAAACAGTTCCAGGTATGGGAAACAAATAGAAAGAAGAGACTGAAACAAAAGCAGAGTGAAAAACGTTGCAGTAGTCGGTGTTGTATGGAGGCACCGTACTAGATGAGATGAATTTGCTTAGGAATGGCAAAGAGGAGGCCAGAAGTCAGTGAATTTTGTATATCAAAAGAGAAGCTAGCATCAGATTAGTAGATAGCAAGATCATCAGCTGCTTAGGGGGCACTTGTAACCAGAATTATCAGTAACAGAAGGGCACGAATGGCTGAGGCCAAGAAGACTTGTGGTAGAAACCTGGTGTATCAGGGAAGACTGGACAGTGAAGGGAGGGCCCAATGATTTAATTTTTCCTAACAGCAGAAGTTTTCATCAAAAGTTTGCTCTGGAGTTTGTCCCCTTACAAGCTTTGCAGCAGTTCTGAACATCTTCAAGAGCAGAAGTACCATTAGGTGATGAAGTAATTAAAGAGTAGTTAAAGATACATTTATGTGCATTGTAAAGTAATAAAAGTAGCCTGGACAAAGTACTCGAGTTTATAATGGCTGAAACACCATAAAAGGGATTGGCTAGATGACTACCTACGTGTTTTCTTCCTCTTCCTCCTATGATTGTTTTATTCTGTAGTATTGATTCAAAACATGCACTATTTCACCACGAGCAGCAGATGATGAATTGGTTCACCTGCCCTGGGTGCAGCATGTGCCAAAGCCAGGAGTGCACTGTTGCCCTCCTCCCTACACCCACAGCTCAGGAAGGGATAGAGCAGAACTGCTTCACAGAACTGCAGCAAAGACTTCGCCAAAGACACGGGATACTCTCTAAGGAACTGTGAAGTAAGCCAGGATTTTTTAGAGTACTACATTAATAGAGTAAAAATTGGTTTGAGAGCCACACGCAGCGTATCGGCCCTTCAGCAGAAAACTGCCTGGAGGAGGGTTGTAAAAGAGGCCTCGTATTTTGGAGTTTTGAAAAGAGAGAATTCATTCAACTTTTTGTCATTAACTGTCACCACTGCAAGTAAAGATTGAAGTGCTGTATCATCTGCCATTAACATATCAAATTAACTGAAGACTGACTTCGCTACTCTGTGCATCTATTAGGATTAAAAGTGCTGGAAAATATTTTGCCCTATCCTCCTAAAATACAAAGAGTTGCTGCTACAAGTGATTTTGATCTAGATTTCCAATATACAACGTAGCAATGTTTGAGATTAATCATCTTCTATAGAACAGAACTAAACCCCAGTATTTCTTGAAAGTGGAAAGTGAGTGACCAGGATTCTGGTCACCTGTGGCCCCTTCACAGATCAGTACCAGAAAAGGCAGCTGCTGTTCCTTTTATTTAGCATAAACATTTGCACGCTGACTGTAAAGTAACCCAGGTTCTGGCATTTCAGAAGTCTGCTGAAACCTAAGCCATCAGTGTCTTTGATGTTCTACACTTTTTATTGCTTCTACTTCTTTCATTTCTTCTATTCTCCATCCTTTTCTTGCTTTTCCAATACTTTGAGGTGAGAGATCAAATTTACTTCTGTGCATTGTGGCTACCTTATTTCTTTCTAAAGGATATTTTGTGCTGCTTGGCCTCTGTTAAAGCTTTAGTTACATCTTGACGGGGCAACAGACTTGAAACAATCAAATGAAAAGGTTTCAAAGGGAAATGCACAGGTATTTTGCTAAATTTCTTTCTACTATTAAGCCCTGGCTGCACTGTTTGTGTAGTTAACATAGAAGAAGACAAGCGTGGATTAAGAGTCCTCTTTCAGCTGTAACCCTTGAAGAGTTTATAGATGATGGATTGTACTGTCAGACTCGCCTTGCTGCTGGCTCCAGCCCTGCTTCCTTCAGTGCAAGTTGTTGCAGGGGAACCAGCTAAAGGAGACTGGCCCAGTCCGTGGAGAGAAGCGTTGCCACTGTTGTTTTCAGTGGGCAAAATTTGCTGGGTGAAATGTTGGTTGTAGGGCTTAATGGCTCATGCCCTAGCCTGTGCTGAGTACCCTGGTACAGCAAGACCAGGACAAAACAGAACCTTTTTTTGCTACCTAGGAATCCCAGTTCCTAGACAGGGGGGGACACAGTTCCTAAGTTTGCCATGGAAGACATGCATATCCTAACAGTCAGCTTCTCTGCAGCGAGCATCAGCGACTGTTACATCATATTTTGCTTTTATTGTCAGCAAGACCAGGATATCTGCTGTGTTTTACAGGATCACTACTGAATTCTAGGCAGGGAGGCAAGGACTTTCTGATGCTTTAGTAGTTGATGGTTCCACTTACTAATGATTTAGAGTCGATTTAGTTGGCTTCTGTTTTTTTTGGAGGGACTTCAGTGAATAATTTGTGTGAAATTTCATCCTGTCAGTTGTGATCTAATCAAACTGAGCAGAAAAGAGATAGGTTATGTAAGCAACCTGGTATATTCTCTGCTAATTAAATGACCCTCGTGAAAGAGAAAAATAATAATTTTGCCCTCAGTAACTCATGTTACAAATGATCTCAATTTATTCCTAGGACTTGGAAGAATTTTGCTTCAGATTTTGCATAAACCATTTAACTGTTGTTACACAAACTCAAGGCTTTGCAGAAATGGATCACGACCTCCTGAAGAACTTCATTAGCAAAGCAAGCAGAGTGGGAGCATTCCGAAATTGAGCTCCAGCTACCACCAAGCTGAAGAGCACGTCCTCTTCCCTCCTGCAGATACTTCTCCTTTGGAGAACTTATCCATGTGCAAAGGTTTGGAAGAAGACTCGGTGTCCATCAGCTTAGGAAAGGTGTAGAAATCCACTAACGTAGAGGTTTTGTCAAGGTGGCTGCAGCGTAGATGTACGGTGAGAGTTTGGTGCCAACAGTCAGAATTTTAACAACAAAAATCTAACGCAGTAACTACCATTTCTCACTTAAAAGTCAAGCAAACTAAGCTATTGTTACCTTGCTTGGGTTTGGCTTTTATTTATATTTTTCCTTTCCTTTTTTTTCTTTTTAACTTTTCTTCTGTTGTTTTTTTTCTCCCCAACAACTTGCATGTGGATTTTAAGGGCCAGTGAGCTGTTTGCTGCTAGAACTTTCATAGTCTACTTTTATCATCAAACTAAGTTAATACGCCATAGTGGGCTTCTCTGTGCCTGGTTTATCATCAGGTGAAGACACAAACGTGAGAAAAAGTAAGAAATTCTTTAGGGTGAGATGTTTTCTGATAGCTAGGAGGATATGTCTCACTTGGTGTTTATTTGTAGTGTAAATATGTAAGCCCCGAGGAGCTTCAGCTGGATATTAGTTTTGAGTTCCTGGCACTTACATCCATTGTTTTAGACAGAATGAAAGAAGTTTTACTTCCCCTTACACCAAGCAGGTTCCCTGGCACCCCAGTGGGCCAGGAAGAATTCACAGTATCTGTCTGGATGTGAATTACTGTGCTGTGTGGTGTGGGACTCAGTAAACCATTTGCTTACTTCTTACTAAGAAAAAAAAGAAACCAACAAACAAACAAACAAACAAAATCTCAAGGAAAGGGAAGTTCCACGGGAGATTTGGTTATCCTTGTCTTACTGTCTGCCCCCAGATAGATCATCTGAAGGAAAATGGAGAAAAAGATAAAGTGGGTCTTAGAATTAAATCCTAAGAGTGAATCTCACATTCTTTTCCACGTGGCAATTAAGGACACCTTGTCCAAAGACATTCTTGCAGGTGGTTTGCTCAGTGCTCTGAGGTGACTGTTTCACTTACCTTCCACGCCTGCTTTAGTGTGAGAGGAGTTGTCCTCTGGCCATGCCTCTCCTGTCACTGGCCATTAACAGGACTGGATGGCTACGGAAGCGTAGACGCTTCATTTCTGACTGACTGAAGTGAGTTAAGATGAAACTCCACCCCATGTTGCACAGAGGGAGGTTTGCAGAAGATGTTGAGCTCATGATGCATGTACTTGAATTTTCTAATAGGCAACTGTGAATTAACCCTGAGAAGTTATTTCTCTTAAAATTTTGACCGGGTGAAGTGGCTTTAAGTGCCTTTTGTAAGATTTTACAAATGGAGAAGGCAAGAAGCTGGATGTCCAGGCTCAGTGCACTACTGTAGGCATGTGACCTTCCTTCAGATCCTTGCTGTGCCACAGAATCTGTTGAGGATGATTAGAAAAAGTCAAATAGGGTTTCCAAGAACCTAATTCCCTTAGATGATTGCAGCCTCATCTCCTCATTTCTTAAGTAGAAATAACTGTTCTTTAATATATTGGAGGATCATGTCTTAAACAATCCTGTTCCTTGAGGAGGAGGAGGAGAAGAAGATGAGAAGCAGCGAGTAGTGCCTGTCTTCACACCAGTCCCTGCGGGTGCGAGTGGAAGGGTGAGGCATCCAGACAGCAGTAATTACTTAGGAAAAGGATCATAAGCAAATTAGTTCGGCAAATGTTATGGTAAAAAATTAAATGTGTTTGAGGCTTTTTCCTGAGACTCTCACTAGAAATATATTGGCCCATCTACTGCTACCAAACGTGTTCTGCCACCCCCTCAGGGATTAGGACAACTTCCTCCCGTCCGTTCTTTCAGCAGCTGTGTCAGGATTTTATATTCAAACAGAACTGGTCAAAAACTTTCCCCTATAGAATGCAGTTTCATCAAAACCACAACTTCCCCGGGGGAGAAGATCAGTGTGGGAGTTTGTGTTGAAAAGCACTCGAGTCGGGCACATGGCTAGAGGTTAACGCAGACGGTAGAACAGCGTGGGGGTAGGGCACAACCCTTCTGCAAACCTCGTGTGATACAGCCCAGCACTACTCCTGTCAAATCATAGACACGAGGCAGCTCTACCTAAACCTGGGCTGGGTAGTTCCAGATGTTTTGGTTAAGCCAGGGCTGGCTGGAGTGAAGTCTCTGCCCCTTCCAGTCGTGGGCTCGAGAACTCTCCTGCATTTTCCTAGCCACAGCAGCACCGAGGAGGAGGATGCACTGCCCCAGCCCAGCCTTCAGGTAGCAGCTGACCCAGAGACGTGGCTCTGCGCTGGCATGCAGCCGGCCTCCCTAGGAGATGGAGCCAGCTGGGCACCTGTGCCACTCGCTAGGGCCTTTCAGTCACCCCGGCCTTCCCCACGAGCCTACTCTAAAAGGTCTCTCCAATTGTTTCTGTTGTTTTATTTAAAGAACCAAACCTGTATCTGTGAACTTCTCATTTTTAACTTGATGTCTGATGAGAAGCACACTCCCAGAAGCACAGATTTGGAGGCTGGAATAGATCTCTCTCCAAGATCATCAAGTCTGGCCTGTGGCCCAACACCATGACATCAGCTGGACCACGGCACTAAGCACCACATCCAATCTTTCCTTAAACACCTCCAGGGATGGCAACTCCACCACCTCCCTGGGCAGTCCCTTCCAGTGTCGCTCTGCTCAGTGAAGAGCCTGGCTCCCTGGAGACACCACTCGATGGAGTGCTGGCACTGGAGTGTGACACCACTCTCCTGAGCTGCCTTGAGGTCTTAACTGCAGTAGCTCGACAACTGCCGTAGTCGGAATGGCAGGCTTTCTTAGCAAGGCAGTTCTGGCTCCATAGAACCAGTAGTGCCATCATTTCCTTCCTGCTCAGAACACCCAACCTCCTGTACCCAATTAAGGCCTAGCTGCCATCTCAGAGTCACTGGCAACACCTCTAACATAGAGAAAAGGAATCTCTGGACAGAATCGCGTTGATTCTAAAGAGCGAATGTGCCGGTGTCATTCACACAGCAGGAATCATCTCACCTGGATGGGGGAGTATTACATTTGTGAAGACATTTATTTATTTATTATTTTTCTTTTTTTAACTCCCATTGCATACACTTTTCCTTGGCACTTAAAAGTCAGTGTTGAAAAAAAAAACCCCATACTGGTTTAGGTGGTTAAATGTAGATGCCTGTATATAACTGTGTGCTTGAAACCAAACCAGGGGGCATCTGAGAGGAAGTGATGATTGTGAGATGGTTTGCAAACAAACGTGTTTGTGGATCTTGCAGATTAAGTACTTCATAAAGTATTTAAGGATATAAGTATCGTTTGGTTTTTGGGCACCACAGGCAAAAAAGTATTTGTTTAAAAGTAAAAATATGGTCAAGAGTAAATTATGTCTGGGGTTTAAATACAGAGGAACCAGGGGGGTAATTTTCTGAATGAAATGGAATTTGAAAGAAAAGAAAGGACAGGGATATGGTCACGTAAAGGTTCTTTTAAGTTACTGAAGGTAAGAGGCAGCAATGCACTGTCGTCTAGTACCCACCTCTAGAGTTTTGTTACAATGCCTGATAGCTGTGAAAACTGCTCTTTGTAAATGATCTGAACAATTTCCATGGGCTTTCCTTGTAAAACAAAGCATTTATTTACCCCACGGAGACAAGACTCCTTGGCTACCACCTAACACTGCAGAAAGTTTACAGCCTGAACATAGAATTGTGTTTCAGTTTTTTGTTTCTTTATAAACTTGACTGGTTTTAATAGAACATTAATAAAAATGCCATAATATTTAACAAGTATGAGTGGGATTTTTTTCCTTTCTTTTCAGTAAAAGTGAAAAAAGTCTGACACTAGTAATGTTGGGAAAAATAAGAGAAATAAACCAGAGATAACATTTCAGAGAGATACTTTAAAGACTATTTGTGTTCTTTGAGAAATCACCACCACCAGATAAAGTATCTGTAAGCAGAATGAAAACTGAAAAGAACTGAAGAATTTGCCTCGGTGTGTTTCTATCTTTCAAAGAAATTAATGCTATTTTGTTAATGATTAACAAAATTGTCCTCGAAACACCAAGAATGGTTTCTGAAGCAAATGTACGTTGTGACCAACTTACTTGTTACATTTAGAAATACATTAACTTGGACTTTGCACTAGCATCACACAGCCATAATCTTCTCAAGCTGTTTCACATCTGACACAGGTATCTTCCTGCAGCCACTGCTGTACCTGCAAACATCCAGTTCACACATTAGGTGACATATACAAACAGTTTTTAGTAACAGGGGACAGCAGCAAGAGATTAAGGTATAAAACTGCAGATAAAGAGGCTGGAAGTGGTTCATCCATCTCGAGATGGCTCCACAGTCAAGCCAACAGACTCGATTCCCTTTGGCATCAGTGGAGAGAAATGGGCCTGAGATGCCAGTCACCTGACCTCATTTTACAGCTTAGGCAGGGACAAGTTTTCTCCATAGGGGTTACGTTTCTCCACTGTGATTAGAACAATTTGATCCGTGGTGCGATCCTCACCCTTTAAGCACCTGAAACTCCTGCCCATTTTCTGTCCAGCTCTTCTTCTCTGAATTCTGATTTTCTTTTTTTCCTGAAACATTCAATATTCCAGCCCAACTGGAACACAACAAGGTTGTTATAAGAAAAGCACTCCCAAACAGAGTCAGACTTCCAAATCTGATAAAACTGGTGACCTTGGAACAAAAGGTCTGCTGAGAACAACATTTCCAGAATGTCACATGGAAACCTCTGAAGGTAACTACAAGCCCAACAGGGTGACTGGCCTTCTGCACCAAGAGGGAGTCACTGGAGATGGAGTGACCTCTGCTTGTAGCAGCTGCAGAATCATGGTGGAAGTGTTGTACAGGAGGACACCGTTACCATGTGAAGTCGCCTTCTCATCTAATAAAAGAAAATTCCAAGCTATAAGTCTTTTAAAAGCTATTTTATTTATCTTGAAAGGAGAGAAAGTTATTAATATAAAATATTATCATACATATGCTGTAAAGCCTTCAGTCTGTTTGAACAGAAAAAAAAATACATTGTCACAGTAAAGAAATAATAAATCTGTTCAGGTGCTGGACCCTGTAACATCACCCCTCTAGCCAAAGGATGGGGGAAGAACTTCAGCGGCTGTTAGCAGAGCTTATGGTCAGTGTTAACCCCAATGGCAACAGACACTCTGTCTGTAAAACTGCAAAGAGTGAGAAAATAAACATAAGGTACTCTTAACACTTCTGTACATTCTTCAGCGAGTTGAAGCCATACTGAGATTAAAAAAAAATAACTCCATTTTATTTTAAAACTCATTGACAAATCGCTGTGCTTTCATAGAAGTTTTAGTAGCTCTGGGATTAATGTCCCTTCAGCACAAGAACCCAATTCTTTACAGTCTACTACTGTAAGCACTCTAGGATCAGCTAAATAATTTCTCAATAAGCTACCCTGAGAAGCTGTTGGTTTAAAATGTTTGTGTAATGAAGAGCACGCGCTCCCTACCACAACTGGTTTAACTGAAGTAGCTGCAAAAGCTACATTTCATAGAAAGGGGTAATTTTCCAGCAAGACTTCATTTATTTACTCATATTTCAAACCACTGGAAGTAAAACGTGTGCTTTTCCTAACTGGCTGTTTTGCAAACACCCTCATTGCAAGATGAGTTCCAGGATCTGAATCAGTAACTTCAAAATATGTTGGATGAAAAATGGTTTGGGGTGGTTTGTTTGGTTTTTGTTTTTTTTTTTGCTAGCTGCAAATATTCATGAGCTGCCCGTTGAACTCTGCTTTGTCAGCTAAATAAGGCAGACTGATTTTTGCAGTGTAGGCTGCGAGTTTGACTTTTGTGCAGATGCTGCAGTAAAGCCGATGGGAAGATGCCCTGTGCTTTTAGACACCAGGCTGCTTTGACCTGGAACCCAACTGGAGACATCCAGCTTTCAGCTACAGGAATAAGGTTTGGTGCCCTTTTCTGAAGCTATTTGGGTAGTCTACATCATTAGAATTTTGCAGTCTTCTATGTACCAGGTGGGATTTCAGTTTAGGGTTCTTTTTTCTTTTTAATAATTGAGAATTTCCAAGAGAAGAAAGTGCACATCAAGTACTCTGCGTATGGGAAGAAGCTTCAGCTTCTGAGAAGATTCTGGGATCCACATTCCATGAAATTCAAACTGCTGGAGAGTGTAACTGCCCTCTGAAATTACACAGGGGTGAGAGCTGGAGAAGGAAAACTACAAACCACTAAGTGCTGCTTTCAGTAGTACGGCTACGTAATGAGGTTCGCTTTGGCTTCAGGTTGGACTTCCAATGCCAGGCCCCAACTCTGCAAGGTCTACGACTGCTGCCCAGTTTAAGTTAATGGGAATTGGATCAGTTAATTCTACCCAGAGACAGAAATCTTTGCAGTATCTGGCCCCTCGTTTTCAAATTTTGGCAGTAACGAGAATCTAAAAATGAAATCTAAGAAACAAAATTAGTGCATTTCAAATCATTCTAGCTAACATTTTATCTGTAGGCAGAAAAATTCAATCCAAGTAGACTGAATTGGCTTAAATCAGTAATGTTGTGATAGGAAACTAAGACACCTTCAAAGTCTTGGTTTTAAAATCCTCCAAAAAAAATTATATAAATTAAATTCAGTGGCTTACATTGTATATATGCTACATCAGAAGGCAAAATATTAAAAACTTAAAGTCCAAATGCTTTCAACTAGCAGTTGGGAATAAAAAGCAACTAAAAAAAGCAACTCAGTTAATAAAGGCTGTAAAACAAAAACAATCTAAGAGGGCCTGCAAGCGCAGCCCCTGGTCCTGAGAAGAATCTCACTTTTCTTCAGTGGCTGAGGTATCGTTTCCATCATTCAGTTTCTGCTTTTGCATTCTTGTTCGAGTAGAAGCTGAAACCAAAACAAAACCAAAAAAAAGAAATTAAATATTTCCTTCAGAATTACTTTGGACGTGATTATTTATCATAAAAATCTGTAGTGATACAAGGAACAGAAGTGCACTATTCTAAATAAACCCCTGTTTTTAAAATAAACACGTTAATTCTGAGTTGCTTCAGCAATTTTTGCTCAAATCTCACACGTCTTAAGAAATTCACTCCACCTGTTGACTCAAGTTCTCATAGCTTCTGTAGCCTCTCGTTGTTTTCATCCGAGGCGGGCAGATGGCATCACAAAGGGATCTTGTCTTGTCCGGGCAGATGCCGTGGGCTGAGCAGTGTCCGCAGGCCACAGCCAGCCTGCCCGAGAAATGCCTTCCCCCCCTCCCCAGTGACACACACTACCACAGTGGACAGGAGATAGAACATCCCTTCTTAACCTCTGCCACAAGTAAACACTGAAACATTTTCCCCTACGCTAAAATAAACAAGAGGCGCCTGAATCCCTACTCAGAGCTATCTCGATGAGCAAACACTCTCTAGGTAAGAATTTTTAATGGGCAAATCCGCTCGGCTAAGAGCTCAGATTCCACCAAAGAGTGAGAATGCCTGGTCAGACCAAGTGTGTTACTTCTCGAGAGAAGAAAAGACGACTCAGATGTGGGGCTGAGGCTGGTTTGCTTTTCATGAGCTACATCTGAGTTTCATTTGAAAAACAGAAGCGATCCCGTAAAATCTGAAAGAAATGCTGATGCATAGTAGAAGGAGAAGTAGTCTCGGGCATTATATTATAGAAGACAGCAAAGCATCACACAAAATTGCATATAATTTTCCTTTAGTATACTGTAATCACATAAAAAGCTGTTCTGGTCAATTGAATGCT
Source organism: Megaceryle torquata (assembly GCA_024611175.1). NCBI lineage: Eukaryota > Metazoa > Chordata > Aves > Coraciiformes > Cerylidae > Megaceryle > Megaceryle torquata. Next base: position 31,006 of record JANIJG010023133.1, read on the forward strand.
GCTGCAATTACTACAGATTTCTACCTGCAAGCTCTCAGCTAAGGATCTGCCACTGGAATAGATGGGAAATCCTTGGCATGCATTTAATTCCATTTCAAGAATTCTGGTGTTTAGGAAGATTGTGTCATGCTCCTTTTTATTCCATGTAATACAGCATCTTCTATGCTGCTGTGCCATTTCCCATCTTCAAAAAGGCTTTCTGAGGATTTCAATTTTATGATCTGCATTTTTGAGATTAAATGGAGCAAGTACAAAAAACTAAGCAAGGTACCAAAATGACTTCAGCATTGAGCAAAGGCTTTTTTTATCTGAGCGGGTACCAACCACTTTATCCAAGGTACTCGCTGCTTGAAGTTAATTAGAAAATATAATACTCACTCATTTCTGCAAGTTTTTGCTGGAATTTGGACTCCTGGGGTAGGTGTTTACTGCAGACAGAAAGCATATGATTATGTGGAAGTTAAAAAAAAAAAACCCAAAATACAAACAAACAACAAACAAAACCCCCAAACAACAAATGAACAAACTAACCCAACTTTTTATCCTCACAACCTCACTTTAAATCAAGGTTAGCTCATTTCAGCCCTATTATCTTCTCTTGCAAAGCTGCAAACTTTTTTCTGCCACACTGAACTCAAAGAATTGCTTGTTTTCTCAGGTATCTAGAAAATACAGGGTTTGTTGTTTAGAAGACTGATTGATTGAAGACAACAGGATGGTTTAGCACTCTGCAGTACCACTGGGATGCTGGATGTGCAGGCATGGAATAAATCCTTGCTTCTGCTTCTAATTGAGAAGTGTTATGCTGCCATTTCTCAATATATTTACTGGAGTTCACAAATAAACAGAAGTTTGGATGGCAGGAAGAAG
>JANIJG010023133.1:31975-91025 GCA_024611175.1 Megaceryle torquata
AGAAGTGTTATGCTGCCATTTCTCAATATATTTACTGGAGTTCACAAATAAACAGAAGTTTGGATGGCAGGAAGAAGTTCAGATGGAAGGCTCTGCGAACCAAACGCGTGTAAGATCACTGAGCAATCTCTCACCTCCCATCTCCTTCATCTTGCCCCTCTATATCAAAGCGCAGCCTCTTCAGCGGCTTAGGAGCAGCGCTGACCTCTGCGCTGCGTTTCAGCTGGCAGTCACTGTTGCACAACATCTGGTTTATTTTTTGGAACTTTTCAGAAGTCTGAAATGATAAGAAAATAGGAAAAGAATTGTCAATAAATCCTGAAACTACTCAAACTTTCCAGATGATCCACTAAAGATAAAATAAATGAGGACTTGGAAAACTGCAGTTTAAGAACTCTGTCTTCTGTCAGAGCTACTGGAATAAAATGCAAAATGTTTGAAAAGTGAAGTCTGGATATTGGAAAGGAGTTAACAGAACAGCCCAGTAATCTTTGTGCTTACAGATTCCATAAACCACTATCTATGTGAAATTAAATGACATAGATAAGTGTCATGTTAAATGACACTCGGGGGGCCAGTTCTCCAGGTGTCAGCCCGCTATCCCCATTCCTCCCAAACTTTATTGCATTCAAAACTAGACATTAAAAATGTGAAAACTCACCCCAAATGATTCACCAATTGACACCAAAATTCTGCCAAATGAAGAAGAGAAGTGCTTAAGATTAAGTTCTATTTAAAATGAGAGAAGCATCCAGTAATTTGCACTGCTTGGCATAAAACATCAACAAAATCCCTTCCTCCCTCTCTGCATTAACAGTACAAACCCATACTATACTGGTTTGAGACCATTCACATTTCTCTTTGGGCCAGTGAATGCTGAATTGCCAAATCAACTGCACCACACATGGCTTGAAAGAATCAGAGGCTCCCACACTCTGTCCCTTATCAGCAGGAAGACACTTCAATGCTGGGTACCCAGATAATCTTCCATTGTTACCTTTAGGTGTTTACTAATCCAATCCATTCAGGGCTTCAAGAGAAAATATACAGTAATATTCTAGCTTTGTACACTGGAGATGTGCATATTTACTGGCATCTTTGTCTGCTAAGAACTAGTGACCCACAGTTCTGCTCAGTCAACTAAATACTCTGAATCATTCTGTTCCAAAGAAAAGGATTTTCTCTTTGAGCAAGTGTACAAAGCTCATCCATGTTTTTCAGGAATGGGATGCAGAGTCAAAGCCAACAATGTTGTATCATAGAATGGTTTGTGTTGAAAGGGACATTAAAGATCACCTAAAGAACACCCCACTCCCCCACACCCCATCAGGGCAGGGACATCTCCCACTAGAGCTTGCTGGTTTTAGCAGCATTTAAGCAACTGCATCAGAAAACCCCTCTTGGATGTGACTGTTCTGGAAAAAACCAAAACCAAACCAAACCCAAAAAACCAACCAAAACAAAACACCAAAAGACCCCACCAACCAACACCACCCCCCAAAAAAACCTAAAAGAACCCCAAAACAAACTCCTTGAGCACTCTGACTCCACTGAAACAGAAAAGTGCTCAAAGATCAAGAATGATTCCAAATACACAAACTTTTAACCAGAAAAGATACAATAACCACGGACCAATAAAGAGCAGGACTGTAAGGTTTTCTTATTTGCTTCCACTAAAATCCCCCAAATACCTTTAATTTAGTCAAAGAAATTCTTGTCCACAACCCACCTAGACCTTGGAGTCATCTTTGTGGGTGACTGAAACCCATCAGAGAATTTGTATGGGCTCTTCAAGGGTGAGATGTAGATGTTGTTGCCAGCAGGGACACGCCGAGGAGAGTTGGAAAACTGGTAAGGGCTGCGAGGGATGTGTGGGATAGGTGACAGAGTGGGAGGCTAGAAAAAGAAAATAATCATAAGGTTTTAATGCCTATAGAGTCCTATGCTATTAAATAATAAATAGTGAACATAACTAACAGCTTACCCTGTTGGAGGCATACTGCAAAATGTTTGTTTTCAGCTTCTGCATAAACACCAAGTTGTAGAAGACAATAATGGAGTCGTACTGTTCTTCCCTGATAAGAACACGCTTGAAAGTCTACATAGGGTGAGAAAATCATACACAGGAGGGGAAAAAAAAAAGATGGACAATTTTCTATTTGACAATTTGGAAATTTCCTTACTGTGCATGATTTGTAAGGCTGAAAAAAAAAGTCATTACTGAGCTGATGCGGATAAAATAGCTCTTTAGGTCTGGAGACAAAAGTTTAGCCAAGACGTACAAATACACTATGAGAAGTTCTTGCTAATAAAAGGATGCTGATTAACTGTCTGATTTTCTGTTGATTTAATCATCTTTTTGTGGAAGAAATTAAGTACAGTAAGGCCCTTACAAAGAAAGGAACTTCTTAATCTTAGAATTAAGCCTGCAACTTTGATACACAGCTGTCTCTGATATACAACCCCCTATCTCTACTTGATATCTGACCATAACTCTGTAAGCTTTCCTCGAGATAACTGCTCACCTCCCCTGAACCCTCCATGGAAATTAAGTAATTTTTAAAAGAACTTAAGTTTCTTTTGAAAAATCCTATTGGCAATACATCTGGATCTTTTGTATGGTCTGCAAATAGCATCATTTCCCATTATTTAGTATCTTTAAGTAAAACAGTGGAATGAAATTTGCTGTCTAAGGAGAGTTTCCAAAGTATTTGTGCAAGATGTTGAAAGAGACACGCAGTATTACGGGCAGTTTTCTCCTCCACAGAATGGAGATGTAGTAAACCAGAAGTTTTCTTTTGTATGTTCAAGTGTAGTGTGGGTGGTTGTTGGGTTGGTTTTTTGTTTTGGAGAGAAACAATTATAACATTTTTATGGCAGGATAACATTAAAGAATTTCCATACCTCTTGGTTTGCGTTGGGAAGCTCCTTGTACGCCGAAACGATTATTTTAAATCTAAGATCTACATTCTTTACTTTACATATGCCATACATGGAACACATCATGATCTATTAAAGAAATAAGACAAGACAACTGGAAATGCAGAAAATTAATTCAGCTTCTTCATGTCAAGTTAAAAAATAATCAATGGATGAGCTTTCTGTTAGTGATTGTGCTCTGTAAATTAGCATGCAACTCAACTTCTTAGAATTTCCAGAATATGTCAACTGCTGTTCCCTCCATTGCTGTATGACAACCAACTAACTGCAGTTGATAATATCTTCTCCAGCTCATTTGATGTGCTGCAATTTTAGTGTAGAATAACAAAACATTTATCAGCCACACATGCTGTCTTCCCAAAGAAAATCAGTATATTCTCATGCAAATGATTAGGAAATTTGGTGTGTTTTAATTATTTTGAAAATAGCTGTAAATGGTGTTTGAAGATCCCACAGTAAGTAACTGCCAGCACTTAAAAAGAAGTGAGATAGACTTCACTGTAATTATTTTCTCCTTTGAGTGATCAATAGAGAAATAAAAACTCAGATTACAATTTCTAATGGCTAAAGAACGTATAAGCAACATTTTGTTCAGGAAAGGCTAAAAAGACTTTTTATAACTTCTAATTTTTATAACTTTTTTGTTAAAGTTACCTGGTCCAAGTGCCTATCTCTCATAAGTTCATACTCATTTTGCAGTGTGTGCTGGAAGAGGGTCCAGATCAAGGGTTCCAGGTCAGGATGCTCAGACAGAAGCCGAAAGAACAGGGTATGTAGTCGAAGATAAGCCAGTAGATACACTGCAGAAACAAAGAAAAAAGAAACTGAAATTGTCATAATAACAGTATACAAAATAAAAGGAACGTGATGGAGGACAGACAGCAACTCAACGTTCACCATCTCCCACTACCAAAACTATAACCCGCTGAAGGAAAGTAGTAGAAACAGGGTCCAAAATAAATGGAAAAGACTCTTCATACAACAGACAGTGGACACAAAGAAGTCCACACCAAACAATGCTCCCTGTAAATACCTACACTGATTCAAAAAAGAGTCTGAAGAAGCATTCAGAACATGAATCTACTGAGGTTTACTAAGCAAACACAAGGCTCGGGAAAACCTAAGAGCTGGAGAAAGTCAAAGCTTGAGAAACCATTCAGGGGAAGCACCATATACACTCGCCCAGTTCTTTAGCTTCCCATGACACCTATTTATGGTCACTGCTGGAAAAAGAATGCTGCAAGAGAAGAACTCTCCATCTGAGCCCATATGGCCACTCTTACATCAGTGGATAAGCTGCAGTGCGTAAAGTGCACGCAGTCAACCTGCTGACACCATTTACTGTTTCTTCCAGAGGCAGCTGGGGGTTTGCACAGTGTTCAGTAGAGATTCTATTATATCCTTTAAGAAATGTGGAGCTCCAAAACCCAAAAAGGTTCAGTTACAAGAGTTACCTTTACAATTTCAGCACATGCAGACGCAACAAACCTTTTTTGTAGAAGAGGGAGAGGGAGGTAGATTTTGGTGGTTTCTGTGTTTGAGGAGTCACAGCTGGCTGAGCATCTGGAGTGGAAGTAGCACTCCCAGAAGGTCCAGATGCTTTATTCTTCGGAGATCTCACAGGAGAAAGATAGCTGGAGATTCAACATATATTAAGCACTTAACATCACAGGATAAAGGAACAATTTTATAGGAGTAATACTTGCAGGAACTCTTCCCTTTTCCCCTGTTAGAAGAAATTAATTGCTATTGTAACCTGTTATGTCCATACCAGGAATTAAATATTCAAGTTATTAATTAAATACTTGATAAAGGGACTTATTTATTCCTAGGCAAGTAAGAGAGGAGCTTACAATTACAAGTTTAATGGGGTTTGGAAAAAAAATATTTCAGAATTTGATTTAGCTAAATTTACACGTTTAATAAGCAGCAGCAAATACAACAGTTCAACATAGCCTAAGTACCAGACCTAACAAGTAGGAAAACAGAATACAAGTGGAGTTAAATATTAATCACAGAATCATCTAGGTTGGAAAAGCCTCATGGGATCACTGTGTCCAACCATTCACCCTACTCTACAAGTTCACCCCTAGACCATATCTCCCAACACTACATCCAAGCGATTCTTAAACACGTCCAGGGATGGTGACTCAACCACCTCCCTGGGCAGCCCATTCCAATATCCCACCCCTCTTTTTGTGAAGAATTTTTTCCTAGTGTCCAGTCCAAACCTACCTTGTTTCAGCTTGAAGCCATTCCCTCTGGTTCTATCACTAATTACCTGAGAGAAGAGACCAGCACCAACCTCTCTATCCTTTCAGGTAGTTGTAGAGAGTGATGAGGTCTCCCCCCAGATCCCTCTCGGCAAGACAGCTCTCCAGCCACTCCTCCCCAAGCCTGTAGCGTTGCGTGGGTTGTTGAGGCACAAGTGCAGGACCCAGCACTTGGCCTTGCTGAAACTCATACCATTAACACTGGCCCAGTGATCCAGTCTGAGTCTCTCTGGAGAGTCTCCCCATCCTCACGCAGATCAACACACCCACCTAACCTGGTGTCATCTGTGGATTTACTGATGATGGACTCTATGCCCTCACAGATCATCAATAAAGATGTTAAATAGAAACGGTCACCCATTAAGGGTGATGTTAACTTCACATTTTACTAGGCTTCAAGTAAGCACATCACTTACAGGTCTGCTGCAGTGTGGTTATGCTGGAGAGGCAGATTGAGAGCAGAAGGGGGCTCAGGCTGATCAGTTTGGCCTTCTCGTTCCTTTGACTGCTTGATAAGATCAAACAGAGGTGACCCCTAGAAAAATGACAGTAACAGTGCATTTGACAGAGAACAGACAACCACACTGGATGGATTTTGTTCCTTCTTCTCTAAACACAATTCCCACAGTATAATCCCCAACAGAAGATTAATGCTTTAAAATACTTTAGAAGATAAATCTTTTTAGAAGATAAATCTATCTGACTTTGCCAGATAAATTTTAGCTATTTAACTGACAAATTTTAACTATTAGGTACACCAAACACTTTTTCTGTTTCAATAGCAGTCCATTAGCTGCAGGCTAACTGCAGAGTTGAGACAGAGTCTCTTATTACTTCCTACCAAACAGCTATTCCTGAAAAGATGAGCGAACAATACAAGAAAATACATAAAAGGTTGCATTAAAAAACAAAAAGAAACAACCCAAACCAACAAAAATACCCCAACAACCCCCCAAAAGTCCCCTCCCATTGGTAACTGAAAATTACTGATGTAGCTAGTGTCCATCCATTTCTGCTACCAGTATTTTACAGATGATTATACAAAAACCACTTCATAACTCATTGAACTGCACTGGGGACTATTCTGATCTCTGCAGTATCATGTTCAGAGCTACCTCTGACACGAGTTGTTACAGTCACTCTGAATGCATTAAGGCTTTGCCACCAAGCCTCAAAACAAAACCCATTTTGATTTTAGGTCAATTATCAGCACTTTGGGCAAGGCAGTTGGAATGAGTGTCAACCTACTAAGAGCTTGAGGTAGGAAGCGATGCAGAGAGGATGTAAGTGGAACAGAGAAGATTTTGGCTGAAGCACCATCAGTACTACTGCTGAGGCTGGCAGTAAACAGCAGTCTTGCTGAAACAGAATTTCAGGCTTTTGCTGCTTGTGTGTCATGCACAGAGTAGAATTATGCTGAGGCAGCAAGACTGCATGGGAAAATATTTTGGCACCGTGTTTATAATTAAATTTTAAAACACAGGATTGCTGGTCTCTGTTTGTTTGATGGTTTAGTTTGGGGTTTTTTTCTTTAAACAGAAGACTCATCCTCAAACACAATACTGCCTTCCAACAGTGCAGCATCGGAACTCCAGAAGCAACAGAAGAATATTTGATTAGCAAGTGTCTGCCTTCTTGAGGGGAAAGCAGTCTTAAGAACATAAGACTGGGAATGAAGTGGGTAAAAACAGACACTGTGTTTTCCTCCAAATGATCCCACAAAAGACAGCAATAAAATCAATCAGCTCAGTGCTTTGTACATAATGCATCATCTGATTGCCTGAGGTCTATCTGATCCTAGACATGCATGTTTCTGATATTAAACTACGATGGCACAGATGACAAATCTGTTAGTTATTGTAGCTACAGGAGCACAGCACACATGGAAAGCGAGCTGCATCACCTGGCTAAGACAGTAAGAAAAGCCCTGTTAAAGCCACAATAGATTTACTAGAATTAAAACGAGCATTAAGCCTTTTCTCATTAAGCCTTATTTCTGGGGAAAAACACAAACCAAAACAAAAACACCCCACTTTTCTTCCAAACTGCATCAACTAAAAATTCAGAGCAACAAGATGAGAGTCACTTGAGATTTGCAATTTTTCACATTGTGTAATTTTTAAATCATTATGTTGGACCATTCCTAACAGAAAAACATCAGATGCTTACTCATAACCGCATAGTTATTTCACCATAATTTCTCAAGCAGATCAACTCTTGGGCTGATTTGCATCATCTTTCCATGTACTTAGGAGTGCACACACTTCTCACTTGTTTCTTTCAGTGCTGCCCTTCCTGGCCATGCAGACACAGGGACCTTCTCCATTTCTTCTGGCCATTTTTAGTTTTGCCATCGCTGTTTCACTATACTCTGAAGTGAGCGAGGATTCCTTCACCAGAGGAATCACTAATTCACTGCCAAACATCTCTTGATTCCTTGACTAAGATTGATCTCACTTCATTCATTTCAGATTTTAGTTACTAATGACTGGGGAAATGTTTTTAATGAAGCATTGGTAGAAGGAATGAGGGTTGATAAAGGGGAATGAGAGGTAAAGAAACGGAAGGAAGAGTTAGCTTTTGAAGTCAGCACTTGAGACCAACAGTGCTAGGGCCTATTTCAATCCCATTCCTATTTTCACTCCAGAGTGTGACTTCATTACACAAGGTGAGGGGACACAGCAGTTTGCTACCTATACAATCACAAATTCAAAGAATTTTTTAGGCTGGAAAAGACCTTTAAGATCACTGAGTCCGACCGTTAACTTAGCACTGCCAAGTTCACCTCTAAACCATGAAACAATGCAAAAGCACTTAGTGACTCCTCTTCTACTTGCCGGCCTTGACAACTGGTCAGCTTCCCTGTAAGTCAATTTGATGTATGAAATCAGCAAGAAGCAGCCAGGAAAAGTAAAACCAGATTTAAGTCATCTCTGCAAAGCGTCACAAGCTGAGCCAGAACAAGCATTAAGAAAAGGCAGCAACACCACGAAGGTTGGGAGCAAAGTGGGAAGAGCCAAAACCGGGGAGTATGAGATGTCCTGCATTTACTGACAACAGCCTGTTCCATCAGCTGATTAGCATGAGAAACTAACCCCACAGGAGTTCATGGTTGCATCACCTACCTTGAGTGCAGAAACTTTTGTTAGTCCTGTGGCTGCACAAGCAGAAAAAGGTTATTTAGTTTTCAGACCCAGTGAAATTTAAGGTGGGCATTCTGCTGATCACAATTTCCACCTTACAGGCAAGAGGACTTTAGACAAAGCCTTCTGTGCTCTTTGCTCAGGGACACCTACCACTCTTGTTGGTAGCTCCCCAAATGCACAGCCACGTAGCTGGAGAAGTAGGTGCTACACTGACGAGACTGGTGCCTCACAAAAATGAGTATGTCAATGTAGAAATACGCAGAGCTGAGCTTTCTCAAATGCATCTAACCCCCATCCTGCAAAACTGATGGGTTTCATTACAACCTTGCCCCCTTTCTTGATATTTAAAGATAAAAAAGACTTCTGGTTAATAACCTGAAGCACAATCTGCAGTTTGCAGGGGAAAACTGTTCAGCTTCAGTCCCACTATTTGGTATTCAACAATTTTCCTCCCTCTCAGTTGAATGAAATACAGTTACATTAAGCAGACAATTAACAGTCCTCTAAGTAATAGTTACAAAAGAACTTTAAGCCCTGGGTTCAGCTTTATTGAACAGGAAAATTTATTGATAGCTTGTTTCTGAAGTGACATTATTCACACTTACTTTTCACAGATTTTTGTATTGCACTTCAGGTCAACAGGTCCCCTCCAATGCACTCCTTTTGCAGGAAAGGAGTTTGCAGTTTTTACTTCAATGCACAGTAAGTGATTAATAATATCAGATACAGCCACAGAATAAATTTTACTAATTAAGTAAAATGATGCTTTTTCATTTGAGACTTCCCTGCAATGGCTGGAGAAGCCCCGTTTTATTAGTCAGAAAAGGGAGAAAACAATCAAGTTTCTCAGGGTCAAACAGCCACTGGCATCAGAATGAAGAATAAGACTGAAATTGGACTGAGAGCCCTCTCACACTACTCGGGGCTAACTGTAACTCCTCAACACTAAACTCTATGAATTAAGTGGGTCTTTATTAAGCGAGTCTCTGCAGGATGTTTCCCTGCAGCACCACCAGCATCCCAAGCACCTGAGGTGGGTTTTTCCATTGTGAAAGCTCCTTCTATGGGTAAACCAGGCAGCATTTCTTGTTGGTTAATTGTTATTTGGCTATGGTGAAACTACAGGACATACAGGTTCTTCCCAGCTCCTGATCTTTACAGCAGCCCTGTCCCAACACCACGTTTAACTGGACTTTGGTTTCCATGAAAAGATGAAACAAAAGACCTAAATCCTTAAATACAAAGAACAGCTTCCCTGAGGTTTGGGTGTAGTCCACTGACTACAGAGGAAGATCCTGAGCTGCTCTACTCTCAGTAGTGCTAATTACCAGTTCACAGGATTTAAGAAACTGCTTGTGTCTTTGTTTTCTATTGCTCTGGTTTTATTCTTTGTAACAATTTCTTAATGATTTTCAGGCTTTAGTTATTTGTCCACAAGAAATTTTAATGCAATGTTTATCACTAAACTACATGTGTATCTCAATGCCAAGTTCCCTCGCAGTTTTTTTGTTTGTGGGTTGGTTATTTTTTGTTGTTTGGTTGGTTGTTTCTTTGTTTTTGTTTTGTTTGTAATACCTCAAATTAGTGAACTGGTCAATACAATGTGTAACATTAAGAAATCATCATCTTCTTAATATGCTAAAATGTGGATGTGATTTTGCAAGGCAAAGCGAAGCCAACTGAGACCTGACAGCTTTTGAATGGAAGTGCAAGGACAGGACTGGCACAAACTGTTTCCACTCCCCTTTCCCATGACAGAATTGCATGCCCAGATAGCTGACATTTGCTGGCGACTGTCTTTTCAGAAGCTTCACGTGGGAATTAGTATTCAGAGTTCTGAATTAATTTAGGCCTGTCAAAACAAAATATACTTCACAGTCTAAATTTAAATAGTGAAAAATAGTAAGATTAAGGACTGTGTTTTGATTTCTAATATAGGAGTTGTGTTATATAAATTATGATCCTATTAGGGCTTGTTCTTACAAAACTTGTATAGAAAAATCTTTAACAACTGCAGTGCTAAAGGTTTAATTCATGTAAGAAAACTGTCCACTCTGCTTTTAACTTCTAGAGCAAATGTACGTTTAACACAAGTCCTATTCCTACCTTACTGAATTCCAGCATTTAAAATCAAGTAATACTGTCATCAAGCTTTGTAAAGATTTTGATTTCTCTAAATGCACAGTATATAGAGGGGGGAAAAAAAAAGGCAGAAAAGAAACACCAATTTTTAATTAGTTCTGGTCATTTGAGAGCAGTATTTTGATGGGATTTTTCTCACACAAGAGGCTTAGAAAGTCATAAACTATGAAGGAAGTGATAAGCACATACTAATACACATACAAATCATAAAAACTCCCATTATTTGAAGTCCTTGATGCAAAGCACATGAGAAGCTGACCTAAAAGTGAGTGTTCCAGCCTCAAGCCTGTTCAGGAGTTTTCAAGTTCAGTTTTCTCATGTTCCAGTTTCTTATAAACTATCTGTTGCACCAAGAAAAGATTAACTGCCCTCTGCTCTGGCATGTAGGACCCACTGGGGAAATGTGGAACTGATTTAGGCTGTCTCCAGTGCACACACACAAAATCAAGCACATCTAATGGGAGAAACAAAGATTTCCTATGGAAAGTTATTTAAAGGCCTAGTAAAAAATGAGTTTAAATCCCTTCAGTCAAAGAAAGACGGGTCACCACAGCGTAGATAAGCATCTTAAACTTGCAGTGTTCTAAATAACGCTGCAAACTTCTCTTGGCAGTTTTGGAATAATCTAGTCTTTCTTAAAAGCCTCTGGAGAGGCCTGGCAAATCTTGGTAGGATTCAGAAATTATTGCAGAACAATCAATACCACAATTTTCAACCCCTCTACTTCCAAAGTTGCTCTTCAGCAGATAGCTTTATATGAACCAATTATCTGGTTTAGAGGGTCTCTTGGCAAAGGTCCATGGGGCCACCTCGCTGCAGGATACAAGAGCATCATCAAAATAGGCTTCCTAGCAAAGGAGAAGGGTGCACGTGAAAACAACCATCAAACTTCAAAGCAGCCCACCACACATGTATTTTCATGTATTTTTCCCTGAAATTATAGGAAAGTGTGGGGATGGATAAAAAAACCCCAAACAACTCGAAGCATATCACACAGCAAGACAAAGAGTTGACAGGCACAATGAGATACCTGGGGTGAAAGCTGCTTTTAAAAACCTCAGCAGCAAAGTCAAGCTAAATTACCAAGTGAAACAAATTTAAAGATGACCCAGGGATTCCAGCAACTTCCATTTTTTTTCCTCCAGGTTTTAAATTTTAACCATGAAGACGATAGACCTTCTGGGTTAAGACAGTAACTGATACTACGGGTATGTTCAAAAATACTACACAGACTGATAACACTCTGCAAAGAGGGGAAACTACTGACACAGTTATTGCTTGGTCACTACAAGCCAGCATTCCATCAAAAGACAGTCCCAAACTTCTCCATCTACCTGCATCTTCCTCCTCCCAACCATCCCAAAGAAATCTTGTGTCATCAGAGTTGGAGACCTGCTCAGGGGAGCTGAGGTTTTGTTGTTTCCATTTAGTCGGAGGTTTTTTTGTTGTTTTACTTAAACACATTTGGCAGGGGAGGCCTTAGTTTTACATCCAGAGCAGCCTCCCCTCTCCAGATGACCTTACGGCAACGCAAGCGTTTGTGTTTTGCCAAACGAAGAGACAGAAATGAGCAGCTAGAGGATGCCATGAGACACCATCTTGCAGTGACAGTACCAGGGCAAAGGAAGGGAATTCATGCCTCACAAATTCCCAGGTTTCTCCTCTAAACAGGTCAACACATCTCTGAATGGGATGATCCTGCAGAAGACCTCCAGCTCTTCAGATCTGAGGCTCTGAGAGGCTCCTCTGGTAAGGAAGGAGCTGATGTGTTTAAAGGAAATGCTGTTACTGGGCAGATAGGAATGCAATTACTGGCTAATGACTGATATTGCAAGTATGAATAAATGGTCCATCTTCAGAGTGGAGAGAGGTTATCAGTGAGGTCTCATGCTCTCTGATGAGCCTGCTGCTGTTTAACATTCACAAATGACAGGGAAATGCAGCAGGGAGGGGGAAGAGAAGGCTGCTAGAAGCAGAAAATTATCCAGTCTTAGGAAAAATAAGCTTATTGAAAAAAGATCTCATGACTTCCAATGACTGGATGATAAAATACCTACAATAGTCACCGATGATAAAAGCAAAAATAATGAACAGGGAAAAGTGACCTTAACTTTACTTTTTTTCTTAAAAAAAAAAAAAGTCTCCAACATTACCATTAAAAAAACAAACAAACAAAACCAAACCACAAAACCCAACCAAGCAAAACAAAAAGATATTGGGAGTTAGGGTAATTCTAAAAACTCAAAAGTCAAAGCTTAAAGAATTATTAGCAAAATAATCAGAGTTCTCATTATACCAGTGTAGTAACCCAGGGATTATCAGTCACCAAAGGAAGTCACCAGGCAATAGGACTGAAAGGCAAAACCAGCTACTTTAGTACAGAGCCCAAGTGTTCAGCTGTGGAAGCAACAGCTACAAAACATGAACATGGAAAATCTACTTTCCTTCAAAAGACAACTGCACACAAAGCACTACAGAATACAATAATCCCTACTATGTCTTTTTTTTGCTGAACATTATCCAAGAAAGCAGCATAGTAATCTTGTTCTCCGCGTGTTTTTTGTCCCTAAAGGAAGTGCTACGAGCCTCTTCCAGAGGGATGTGTGGTCTGCACTGGCAGTGGTGCTAGAGAACCAACCTATATCTGAAGTAATCAGCGTGTTTATTACTAGCTCCCCAGTGTAACCAGGCTTCAATATAACTAATTCTTGGACAAATCTTACTTCTCCAGATTTTTAGGTGAAAGCCAAAGGTCTGCAAGACAAACTGAGCTGATAAATTCTCCCCTTTCTCCACGCAAGAAATTGCGTACAATACATAAACTAAAACTCACCCGATGTGAAACATTTGAGTGTTGGAAATTGTAGTGTATCAGTCAGCAATGAAACGTCCTGCCAAAAATCCTGAGGTTGAGAATTATATCAACAACTTTAAATTGTGAAAACACTATAGTGAGAAGCTTTTTTTTCAGTACAGGAAATAGAGAAGAGGTGCTTTCAAGGACCATGACAATAACTGACATCACACAGCATTAAGAACAATACTTCTATAGTTATTGCCATATATATAAAAAATATTACACTTTAGAGTAAAACAGCAGTCAAGCACTTTCTTCAGAAAAACTTTCCAGTCACAAAATGCCTATTTCAGTAAAAAGAACTTAATTTTGTAATTATTATTGTAACAATCAAACAGATTGTCACAGGACCACATAATGCTTTCTAGTGGTTTCATTTCTAATTGACTTACACAGTCCCGGTTCCCAGAACAATTCTTAAGAGCAGTTCCAGGAATTATTTTTACAAGTACAAGTGGAGACATGACAGTGAAGTGCCCCTGAGATTTTCAGTTAAAGCCAGTAATTCAGTTTCAAGTCTCACGCCTTCCAAGTTTCTCATTAGCTACACAAGTTTAGGTACAAGGTCCCACCAACAATTCTCTTAATCCAGCTGAACATCTTAAGTGTGCCAGGAAACTTTGTAGACAGAAGTTTTTGAAAGAGCAGGGCAGTATCTCTTACCACATAACCAAGGAGTCAACAAGTTATGAACTGGATACAACAGATAATCTGCAGAGGATGTGGATGAGCTGTAAGTGCAGAAAGACCTTTTTTTTTCTAGAAAAATTAGTATTAGGTAGGGGATGTCCTCAAAACATTAAAAGCAGCCTACTCTGTGAGATTTAAAAGCAAAAAGGCTTATACATATCTTGCAATGCTTGTTAAAAATTAGACCGAGCTATTTTATTTTTCTTAGCTGTCTGAATTACATAAACTACAGAAGTAGAGCAGAGAGGTAAGTGACTTCAGAGAAAACATGTTTGTGGACAGCAATGCCTGAGTGCTGAAGTACTAAAGCAAGTTAGATGCTGCTGATGCCCAGGGAAACGAGACAGATTTGTATTTAAAACTCAGCAGACTTAAATTTGGATGACTTCACAGGGATCAAGGAAAGCTACATTAATTTTCTTCAAGTTTTAAAATCAACTGTTCTAAAAGACAACGTTGGTTGGCTTTGTTTAAATATGAAATACCAGACTCCACATTTGAATAGCACTGATGCAGAAACTTCCATCCCTGTGGGAAGGCCTTGTGCTACACATACATGCAGTGAAGGACTCATACTCAGCATCCAATCTTCTCATCCGCAGCCTCTTTGCTCACCCATTCTGGAGCCTGAAGCAAAGAACTGGGTTTGGTAGCTTCTTGAAAGACCCATGAGAGCAACCAGGTGCCTCAGAAGAAGGGCCTTACAAAAGCCACCCTGGCCAAGAAGCAGGCATCTAACTGGGGACTTAAAAGCAAGGTTGCCCAGCTGAGACACGAGCGTGTGGGTCTTAGGTCTTCACGAAGATAATGAGAAAGACAACTCTCCTTTTAAAAATGACAACATTAAAAAGGTGTATCCTAAAATAAAGTAAGAAGTTTGAAAACACTTGAGATTTTAGATTGGTTTTTGGTTTGGTGCTCAGATACTCCTGAATGTAGGATGTAGATGTGTTTATGGAAATCAAGAAATGTGCACGGTCTCTCCTGCTTCCTTCCTCTGTGCACATTTGCTCCTTGACCACTTGCCTTTCGATTGTATTTCTATTGGCACATAACTACAAACTGCAACACGTACGGAAGAGAACGTACGAGACTCTCCCTGCAGCAATAAATCAGGCAATATGTTAAGAGCACCTATCAACAAAGCAGTAAAACTGACTTAGCTGGCAAAGTACATAACCAAATGATCAAATCTGTGTTGCCCTTCATCTCATTAAGTCACCAATATCCTTCTGTTTCCACGAGGAAAAAAAAAAAGTGAAAACCTTCAGTAACAAAGTGCTTTTTCTGTTCAAACTCTGAATTCTTATTGTGAAAAACTCTCAGTCATTTGCCAACAGAGCAAAAATCAAAGTTTGAATGTTTCTGATGAAACCACTACGTTTGCTCCTAGTTTTACTTGCTGAAATTTAAGAAAAACTAATTTTGCTTCTAAAGATTTATTATTTTTTTTTAACTCAGTTGGTGTTTTTGGAAGAAATTTCACAGAAACACACTCCCACAGAAACCTTATATTTTGCCAGTACGTTTTCCAACAGCAGCATTGCAAACTCTCTGCTGGTACTACAACCAGGTTGTGGTATTTCTTGTAGCAATTTCAGACTAGAACCTCACTGATCAGCGTTTTAAAAGGCATCACGCGAACTTTAAACCTGCCTATGCCATGAATTACCACAGTGCATGACTTAATGGAAGTATCTGAACTCGTTGCATAGGACCATGCCAAACTTGCTACTGTGTACTCTCCGTGGCTTGAATAAATGTGGGAAGGCTGGGATGACTTGGAAGATTTCCTCTCCCTTCAAGGAATTTTAAACCACTAGATTTATAGAAGCTCTCCAATGTTTCCCTTTAGCCCTCAAACTCCTGAGCGTGTAAAAGTCACACATTAGGTAGAGCCTGATGCCACTTGAAGGCTGTTGAGTTTTACAGCCTCTGCTATTATCTGCACTAGGAAAACAAACACAAACTGCAGCTTAGCCATTTCTCCTTAACCCACCTTTCACGTGCTTTCTACTTCGATGATTTCCTGCCAGCTGACACAGTTTAGTGTAAAACCTGCCTCTCACAGCCAGGAAGACCTCAGCAACACCAATGGCCTTGAGCACAGCTACAGTGAAAGCAACTAAAAGTGCATTTTGATTGACAGGTCTGTGCAGGAAGAACAGGGCATATGCACAGCACGGTTAGATGGATTAAATAAGTTTCCAAGGCCAACCATACAGATCTCCAAGCATCTTTCTCCCTCCCACCAGAAACCGAAAACCATTTCTAAGAAAGTGTGTGGGAGAGAAATAAGAGAGTACACTTGAAAAAGAAATAATTTAAAAATATATTCAATTTTAGCACCTCTACTATAGAGATGAGCTCTGAAAGGATTATCTTAAAAGAAGTAACATTCCTATGAAATTAAAAAGTCACAGCTACCATAGAATTCTGGTGTATTTTAATATGGAAAACCTGCCTGCCTCAGAAAAATTAAAGGCTAAAAAGAGGATTTTTAAAAGACAAGTTGACCTTTAAATTTCAACACATTGCTTCTTATAAGGAAACAGACCATTTTCACCCTGACTTAAGTATATACATTGAATTTTCTCCATGCATCTATACATACCAGTATTTTGCTATTTCAGAGGAAAACAGCTGTGAACTTTAAAAGGAGCTACTTCATTTTGGATGCAATTTTACTCTGCTGTCTTCGCTTCCAGTGCAGAGAAAATGCCCATTTCTGCTTCTGGTTCCTGTGGTGTGTTATGGGCAGCTCCACTGGCTTCGCTGCAAATACACTGATCTAAAACTCACGAGTGCAAATCTGTAAAGCATTGCAGTCTGATGTATGCCCACAAGTACGACAAAACAAGACAGAAGCCTTCCATATAAACGTCCCCATTTAAGAAAAGCTCTTACAAGGCACCTCAAAACTCAGCTGTAACAATACATCAATAGAAGATCTGCTATGGAGACTTCTTTCTTGGGTTTTTTTTCCTACTTTAAGTATCTAACAAGTTCCTCTTTTGGCACTCAGTGGGCATTTTCTATGGCTGTTCTGAAGAATATAAACCTATGACTAAGCCATAGCAAAACCAAGTCGCAGTCCCTGGAGGTGTTTAAGGAAAGGCTGGATGTGGCACTTAGTGCCATGGTCTAGACCATGTGGTGGTGATAGGTCACAGGCTGGCCTTGTTCGTCTCCGAGGTCTTTTCCAGCCTCAGTAATTCTGTGATTCTGTGAAGGCAGGTTTTACCATTGACTTCCCATGAGATAAGAGGCTGCAAATTACAGCATTTCTGAAGTTAAGACTCACAAATTACAATCTTGAAGAACCTGAATTTCTCTCTCTGCTACCCGACTCTATTCTATCTGTTTTAACTGCAGGTGACATGAAGTACCTGGGGCTTATTTGTCTGTGATTTTCTAACTCTCTAAATTAGTTGACATGAGTCTTTAGACTGTAACATGACAAGGAAAATGGAAACCAATACTGAATACTGAATACGACCCAAAGCATCCACCACTCTGAAGTCAGTAAGAAAACTTACAGCACCTTCAGTGGTATCCAGATAGGGTATTTGCCTTAGAAAAACTGCCATCCTTTATCACCTCTATTTGTCTCAAGTAGGAAAATAGGACTATTGAAGAGTATGTCTGTATTACTTCTCATTTTTATCCTTCTTTGTGGAAAAGTTAAGCAGGCATACATGGCTTTTTTTTATTATGTTATAAATATTACTACTTCAAACCACTTGCACAAAACTAATTTATAGGGTAGTAGACCAGAAGCATAGATCTCAGTCTTGAGTTTAGCAGAGTCTTCTAAACCTCAAGCAGCCAACACCAAGTTAATGTCTGGCCAAGTGTCAGAATGATATTTATTTCAAAGCCTCCAAGCTGAACATTCTGCCACAAACCTTACAGAATAGTTTTGCTACTGGTTAAATCAGTTTAAGCGCGTTAGTGCTTCTCTTAAGTTACACACCTGCACTTTCTGCTTCATCTCTTGCTTCTGCATTAGCACAGCTCTGACTGTGGAAATGATGCATTTGTTAGGATTAGTTTTAACCCAAAAAGTTTTCCTCATTCAGCTGATCACATACATAGACACAGAACAAGGGAAGTAACAGAGAGAGAGGCCTGAAGAGATGGCAATAGGATTACTTCAAGTAACAGCCTGCATTTAAACTGGTTAAGTCAATCATAAAAAAAATTAATAAAAATACCAGAACTTAATGAATTCAAGAAGTACAGAGAGAGTTAAGGTAACATTTGCAAGGACCTGTAGGAGTTTTTCCTAAATTAGGGGTAACTAATCTGCTCAAACTTATTCCCTGCCACTCAACCAACATTTTCTTTTTTTCTTTCCAAGATGATGTAACTACTGAAACTTAGAGCTACTGACTTTCAATACTACTGCTTCTACCTCAGATCTGAAGGAGCTGTGTAACCAAAGGTTAACTTTTTCCATCCGTACCACTGAACCACTAAACCACCACAGACCACAGCTGAGAAAGTTTGACAAACCCGAGACATTTGAGTAAGGAGGTGTGCAGGGCAGCGTGCTGCGCATCACCGCGTGGGCCTTACTCTAACACCACCACTGCAAGGAAGTACCTGGAGAAGCCAAACCCTACTGCACTGAGGACATGCTGGGAACCTCAGGGTAAAGCTTCTGTTCTAAATGTAGTGCCTTTTCCTGAAGTTTAACACCTTGTTTCAGAGGACTCGCTGCAAATGAAGAGAAATCTCTGATAGTGAGAGCACTTGCTCAGAGTGTGAGCTGTGCGTTCCAGTTTCTGCTCTCCTGTCACAGTGAAACTGATGTCTCCCAGACAAACACTTTGCCCCTTCCAGGAAGATTATTAGCACAGTGAAAATGAATCATTTGTTACAAATGTTCTTTCAACCGACCTCCAGATCTCTGTAATCTTTAGGTGATGGAAAAGGTTTATTTTTTTTTCCTTTTCTAATATATAGGTCATTTGCTTTTGAGAGCCTTACTCAGTTCCTTCCACGATTCAACAGAAAACACAAAGACTGCATGAGAAGCATGTCCTTTGTCTCTCCTCCAAAGTTCTGACATTTCCTTCCCTTACCTTCTAGGTATCAGCTATTTGCCACACTGAAAATACAACCACTAAAACATGGTCGACAATGTAAGAAAAAAGTTCACGAATTACTGAATTTGTTTCATAAAACTTCAGAACATGGGCTGTAAGGAAAGAGCAGTTGAAGGGGAGAAGTCAGCTGAAGTACTTGTAACTTCTGTTTACCACTACTAATGATATACTAGATAATTATCAAAGTGATCTTATGATGCAGAATTTAAAGGGGTTATTTGCTGACTTACACATCCAGAAAGCAGTTCTTCACATTAATCAAGTCCAAGTTCTGCTTTTTGGCAACAGTTATCCCCTGACAAGCATTTTCCTGTCAGTATTTATCTATACTAATTAGCTTACCAGCTTGAACAATGCTTATGAACCTTTTTTTCTTCCTATCTTCTTACATTCCAGTTTTGTGAAGGAAACCAAATTAATACCACAGGGTTTGGGGGTTTTTTTAAGCTATGTGAATTCACATAAATCTTATACAAGGACTATGGCAAATTCTTTCAATAGCTTTATAATGTTACCCTTTATAGAAAAAAAAAAAGAGAAGAAGAATGTGACAGCAGGCTTTCTGCTGTCTCTGACAAGTAGAGGTTAAAATCCTCTTGTAAAAAGTAAGAGGCCTCCACTTGGCCAAAACTCCAAGAGGCTACAAGCACTGGCTATGCTGGTTTTGAGTAATTTGGAATTCAAGTGAAGTATTCTCAAGAACTATGGGGACAAACACCAGTCAGTAATCCTGATGTGTTTGCTGATGTATAATGAGCAAAAAATGTAAGCTAAAGATCTGAAAAATAAAAAGCAATTCCCTTGGAAGTAAACAAATTACACATGTCTTTCTACAAGTTCTGTTCCCCTGGCCCATTTCATCCTCTATCTATGGAGTAGCTTCCAACATAGCTCATGAAGCTTCTTTCCTTTTCTTCTTTCCATTTCTAGGTATTTGCTTATTATAAGAGCTGATTTTACTGGGTTTTTTTCCCCCCGAAAAACAGTCATGGTTTGCACTTGCAAAGTATTTCAGCTAAATCTTGTTAGCCATGGAACATCTGGCAAATTTCTACCTACTCCATTTCAACTGGATTTCTAATCCTACGATATAGGAAGTATAGGCTTGAGCAGAGCTAGAATTTGCCACAGTGTGAGGGAAAGCCAATTAAATTATTTCTTCCATACAGAGTGGAGAGAAATTTCAAATACATTATTTCATATTAGCAGAGTGATTGAAGAAACTTTTTTTTTTTTTTGAGAGTTATAAAGATGCAGATGAGAGCTCAGGAACTCAAGATATTTTTGTTCTAATTAAGTCATCTCTCTTCCTACCTGGTATTTTAGAAATTCTTACTCCTATCCACTGAAAATCAGGTTGCTAAGATTGTTTACTAATCCTTTTTCTATTTTCTCTCCCTCTGAACAGTGTCAATGACCAGTTTTCACCCTTTTCATTTTTCTGATCCATTTCTTCTTTTATACCACTCGATCCACAGATTAAAGCTTGAAAAGAGTTCATGCTAACTTCTCCTAGCCTACTGGCAGATCAACTAGACTTACTTATATGTCACCATCATCTAGTGTCTTAACATACACTTCTAATGCACGCTGCCATGCTGCCTCTTTCTGGATACTGCAGTATACATAAACTTTTCCTGAATTAATCTATAAAGGGCAACTCTGAGCATCACCTCAGGATCTATCAGGGTACTTGTAATAAACTGCCACCTCTCCCTGTCCCTAATGAGCATTTGTACAATGGCTACTACCTACAGCGTAGGGCTTCTGAGTAATACCGTACTACACAGCACCAGAACCATTTTCAGTTGACTTGCCAGAGTTTCCTATCTTGCCAAGTGGGCTCATTAAATTGCCCTGAAGATGCAATGGAAAAGGTGATTTTGTTCTTCGTGCAAAGTAATTTCTCCCTTAAAGTGAGACTATATAAAGGGTCAGAGGTTTAAATTAGCAATCCCTATCGCACATAGAGACACACACTGTTCATAGCTACAGAAAATGAAGAATTTAAGGCTGCAGGGAGGGTAAGAAGGTTTGCCATTTCTTACCTGCCCTTCCTACATATATTAGGAGGTGAAGGCCACCATTTCAAGTGTATCAGAAAGCAAATGGCCACTTTGATAGTATCTTATCCAATTACTGCTTGCTCCTTCTGCACAGCCTTATAATCGCAGTCTCAAAACAATTTGCTTTGCACATGAAAACACTTGAGAATGTAAGCAAAACCGCCTGCTGGGACTTTCCATGAGTTACACAGAAAAATGCAACTCAAGATCCTTTGTGCAAGTATTTATCAGTCATCTGTTAGTGGCCTAAAACACAGCTGTAACTGCTTGTGTGCATTTACAATGCAAACAACCAATCTGCATATTCCACGATATCGTTTACATCATTTCAGGTAAGCCTAACGTGGTCATTAGCATTAACTGGACCTTGGAGATAACAAGGCTGCTTTTATCATTAGACATTGCACATTTCTGTTAGTGCTATCACAAAAATTATTTCCAACATTTACTTTTTTAATCTCTGTCTTAAATATTGTGGTCAACAAACCAAATAATGCCAAGAACAAACTCTAAAATGTAAGCAGAGGGTACATATAATATTTTCTGAAATTAAATTTTCTAAAACTATCTTCAGCACCTGTCTGAAAAACTGCAAGACAAAGTTCTGTACTTCTCTCCATTACTGGGCATGGGAAGCTTTTCCCAAAAGCCTGCTCCAAGAAACTTTTACACAAAATCAAAATGAAACAAGAAAAATAATATCAAATTATTAGTATTTTTTAAATTCACCCATTCTCTCATTCTCTTAAGAAGTTTCCCTGTAAATTAAGAGTATTTAGAAATCCTCAAGTAGACTTGCAGGTATTCTGAAGGATTATACTATGCTAAGGGATATGGTGATGACTGAACACAGTCCCAACAGCAGCCCTTTAGATCTGAAATTCCATTTCAAATGAGACGGTTCCAGCTAGGAAAGCAACAGAATATATTATCTTCTTCTTTGTTGCTTAAAAATTACGAATCACCACATGCTGGTTTTCTGCCTGTATCACATTTACATAGTATTCCTTAGGTAAAAACATGTTATCTCTAGTCCACTTCTCTTTATAATGCTAGGTATAAAAAGAACAGTATAGGAAACGGCAAGGAAAGGACTTGATTATAACTAATTGAAGTTACTCAGACATGGACCTACCAACAAATACTGTGAAGAAGTGTTTCTGAATTAGAATATTACTAAAGGTGTCATTTCTTAAAGTATGATTGTGTGATAAAGATACATTGCAGATTTTACAGAAGAAAGAACCAAAGCAATCTGTTGTTCTCAAGTTAGACTGCGAGAAGAAAATACCTTGCTATACAGATATTTTGGGTTTAAAAAGCTCTCCTCTCTATGAATCCAAGAGTAGAGGGGAAAAAAAATTACTCTAGCAGCCTGATTTTATAGAAAAGGAGATGATTTGTTTCCTTTTTCTGCAAGCAGGAGAGAAGCAGTTGTGTTTTCTATAAAGGAAATTGAAACTACTCTAAAAAGAGAAGCATTTCAAACGCAAAGGAGTGAAGAACTCTCCTTTCATTCTGAGCTTTTTTTTCCCCTTTTTAAGTAATTACATGCATAGAGAAACTATTTTATCTTGGAGAACTTAGTAAGACTCAGCCCAAATAGAATCATAGAATTAGTTTGGTTGGAAGAGACCTTTAAAATCATTAAGTCCAACTGTTAACCCACCACTGACTAAATCACGTCCCTCAGCCCCACATCTACACATCATGTAAACGAATCAAGGGACAGTGACTCCACCACTTCCCTGGGCAGCCTGTTTTAATGCTGGACAACCCTTTCTGTGAAAAACTGCTTCCTAATATCCAACCTAAACCTCCCCTAGTGCAACTTGAGGTCATTTCCTTTTGTCCTACTGCCTCATACTTAGGAGAAGACACCCCCCTCACTACAACCTCCTGTAGAGAGTGATAAGGTCTCAGCCGAGCCCCCTTTTCTTCATGATAAAGGGTCCCAGTTCCCTCAGCCTCTCCTCATCAGACTTGTGTGCTAGACCACCACCATGGCACTGTTTCTGGCTGTGCCACAGCTTGTGTGTTCTAATCCTGGCAAAGTTTTCTGTGACTTTGTGCTTTAGCACATATTTATGAAAGCACTTTTGTTTCTTTTGCCTTTGTGTTTTGCTTTGTTTTAGTATTTGAAAGATTATTGTGGTGTTGTTTTGTCAGCTATGTATATATTTTGTCAGCTATATATTATATATATCAGAGTGAATAAAGCAAAAACTAATCAGGAAAACTGGTTCTAGCAGGTCAGTCAAACTTTCTGCAGAAAACACTACGGTTTTCTTTTCACTTTTACTTGTCATTTGCATGTGTATTTTCATTTGCATTATGCTAACAAATTTCCTGATATGGAGGAGTCTTTAACTGGCTATACAATAGTCATGCACTGTTAGTTTGGCAAGATAAAAATAGCCTGTTCACCACAAGTCTTATAATGCTCATTTAAAGACTTGCCTACTGGAAAGTTTTTTTAAGGAGGAAAAAAGGGAATTTTCAGTGTGCTAATAACTTCACTCTCTCCCCATAGATGGACTTTGCATTTTAAGAAGGCAGTAAGCCACTTACCAGAAGCAGTCTTACTGTGACTTAATGTCTGAGCAGGCAACTCCTGAAAGGTAGCTGAGAAGGTCAAAGTTCCCAGCCCTGTTTTCTCCAAACTTACTTCCCCACAGACTTAGGGAGTTGAAACACAGGAATTCTCTTAATAGATTGTTTTGCTTGGCAGGAATCTAATCTGAAAATCCAAAATTTTAATCTTCCTCCATTTTTACTGCATTCACTAGCCACTGTAATTATCTTAGTATAATAAAGGGTTCTCCATGCAGGGAATTCAAGCTGTATTTAACAATTAAGACTGCCTTGCATCCCAGTGAGGAACTGAACAAGTTCTTACACGGAGGAAAGCTAAAGCACAAAGTCACGGAAAATCTTCCCAGGATTGGAACAGAAAATCTGTGGCACAGCCAGAAACTGACTTCCTACCTCCCAGCCCTGTGTCTCAACCATAATAAATTCCTTCCTGTACATACACACAAAGGGAAACTCCAGTAAGCAGACTTAAAATACTAAACCCCATAAAAATTATTGGATAAATACTAAGACTTCAGGCAAAGAAAATACTGTCCTGCCAGGGCTTGTCTTCACTGCAACAGTTAGCCTAAGTTATTTTGCATGTTTGCTCAACCAAAGTGAGAGCAAATGCCTCTACCACGATACAGATGTGCCTTTAAGAGCAATACCATTAGTTAGAGAATAATGGAGTCACACACAGCATTTTGTGCATCTGCCAAGCTTCATTTAACAGGGCATGCTCTGCTTTGGAAGCACTGTAAGAATTTATTACAATGTTATTACTGTTGAAGTTGTCTTTTTTCTCTAAAGTGAGAAAGAGCTTTTAGCACCATCATCAGACTAAGTGTGGTACACAAGGTTAAAATTAATTTCACTTTCAACTACAACTTCTGTTTGATTCCAACACTGAAGACTAGGATAACACACCAGGGGAACACACAACACTGGCCAAAGCAACTCCAAAGGCTTGGAAAGCCTTCTAACACTTGTTTTATTTCAGTGAAATATTTCCTTACCACTCAACTTGGACCTCTGAATTTAAGGGATCCTGCCCCTGTGTCCTAAATGAGAACAAGTCCCCGTTGCTGGAAAAATTCAAACTCAGGCTTGATGAGACTGAGCAATTTGATCTAGTTGAGGATGTCCCTGCTCATTGCAGGAGTGTTGAACTAGACAACCTCTGGAGATCCTTTCCTACCTGGGACATTCTCTGATTTTAAGTCTCCAATTCTGCGGCATCTAGGTGCAGGACAAAGCAGCAGCTCTTGGTAGTAGAGTGATCCACAGCTGCTCTACCAGCACACTGCTAGAGTTATAAGGACTTCTCCTTCTGCCCCCCTGTTCAATGCTGGAATAGTTTTGCCACACAACTACACGATCACTCAAGGCTGTAAAGAGTCCTAGTATCTGAAGCTGGGTATCTAAACTCATGTGAGCAGAGTTAAGTGGTAACCAACTGAAGGAGTGTACAAAATCTGTTCACTGCTGAAGTGAGAGATGATTTCAAGCATCTCATCAACTCTTGGCTTTAAGGAGCCCACACTCACTCTGACTTCAATGCCTCATCAAGAACCACAGGAAGCCTGCTGACGAGAATGCAGTCTTTACTTATCTAGCGCTAGCAACAAACAACAGGTCCTAACTCATTCCTGTCTCTGATGCAGAAAGGCAAACAGACTTACATATGCATCTCCCTGAAGTGGCAGCATCGTTTCCTTTGGAGAAAAAAACAAATAAAGCCTCAGCATACGGGGCCCTCCCTGCAGCTGCTTCCTCCTGCCTACCACCATTCCCCATCCCAGTGGAAAATTTGCCTGTGGAAGGAACATAAGCAAGGTCACTGCCAGGTCTATTCTTCCCCCATAATAACTGAGAAACTTTTTTTTTTTTTTTTTAATTTCTTAATCCATTGGGGCTTGCTGAAGGCTCTTCCAAATCTGACAGCACAGAGCCAACCACAGGAAAGCGTGCGATGAAGTTTCCTCTCTGCTCACACTGGAGCCCTGCCAGACAGGAGGCTGCTCTTGACTCCCACAGATTGCAGTGCACTACTGCAGGTTCTTCAGCTCAGAGAAGCTTACAGAAATTAAAACATTGCTTGGTAACAGTCAGCCACGTCTAATTTAAGACAAGGGGTACACAGTTCACCTTTACCATCCACGCTTTTAAACTAAACTGAGTCGAACTGCCTGCTCAATCACGTATCTCCTCACTGAAACATGACACGAAGTAACAAACCTGTCAACTTGGGGTTTTCAAATCTTCTTCTGCAGGTGGAGAAACCCTGCAGCTGAATGCTATTTCTGGAAGCAGATAAATATCAACTTAGTTCTTCAATTACTGTAAAGTGCACAGTACTGTTCTGTTCCAGAAGATGAAGGGGCAAGAGAAAGTCCCACAGACAACAGAAGCATATACCCAAGGCCCTAAAATACAGCTCTGAGTAGCGCCCATGTTCCTAACAGGAGCAACAACATGAACCACAGCAAGGCAGGGGGTCTGGCAGGCAACCTGAAAGCTGAGGATGCATCTTTGTGATTGCTCTGAAACACATTTACCAGGGTAAAATGGCCAATGGCCCTGGGCAGACATCCCCATCCTGTCTCTGTGCACCCTCACCTTCCTGCAAACAGAAAATCAAGTACTGATGACTAAGAGAGAGCTACTCGTTTCCATTCATTTATCTCTCTAAACATGAAATATTGCTTGAGCTTTTGACATACGACATCAAGTTTCTGTACTTCGGGGATTTCTGTTCCAGTAAATGAGACTGCTCCACAGTTTTCCTGTGCAAACAAAGCTGGAGCAGGAAAAAGGAGCTCAAAGCACCCAAGGCCTGATGAAGAATTCACAGGCTCTCACAGGAAAACTCCCCTTTCGCTGTGCAAGGCTGACAAGAATAGAAACAAAATTTAACCACATGTGAGAACAGCTTTTGTGAGGAAAGTCAGGTAAAGCAACTTTATGCTAAGGTACAAGTTAAGCTGGACACAAAAGAGACTCTGCCAAGCTTGCATTTTCATTTCTTCCTGAGGTAGAAGTGGAAAATACACTATGCTTTATGGCTAAGCTTTGATTTCAAAAACAGTCCAAAAGGTTTCTTGCCGTTATAGCCTATTGAAGCCAAACTGCTTCATTTCACCTCAAAATCGAGGTGAAAGAGTTTCCCAGCAGTTCATCAGAAAAACCCCTTGAAATAAGCCAGACCCACTTCTGCATGTTCCTGAATTTCGTCTGACATACCTTACATCAAGAAACTATGCCAAAACCTTGTGAAGTGCTATCATTTGCTCCCTTTTACAGCAGACTAGAAAGGTTTTGCCCAGAGCCTTGCTTAGGTACGACTGATTAAAATCTAGTTCAGAAGAACCGTGCCACCCAGCCAGATATGAAGAGATTTGTTATTCTAAGACTTAGAAATAGACTGGTTTTGATGCCAGAAGCGAGTCTATCCAAGCTGTTGTTAAATAAATGAGGCTGTCTAAACTGAGATTTATCTCATACGTGCCCCATAAGCAATAAGAACTGCCTTTTTTATATTTATTTAACAACTTAATTAGTTACACCATGTTTTCCTTTCGTTAATCAGTAACTAATGGGAGTATTTTGTGCATGTGTGATAAGTAAGGCCCCTTTAAATTATCAGAAACAACTGCTTTGCACAGTATTTATTCTGCTATATTAATTCTCTGCTTACATATTGAAGAAAATGTTTTCTATACCACAAGATTTTTTTTTAATTGAAGCTTTTCTTTTTTTTTTTAATAAAAAGAATTGTCTTTCTGATTGGAAATACAGCTTGGGATGTGCTTTCTAATATGAAACAAATTAAAAATTTCTCCTTCCACTGCAACACATCTCAGTCCTGGGAACATTCAAGAGTAACTCACAGGTTCATTATCTTTACACTTCTCTTCTTCAGTAATTATTTGGTGAAATTATTTAATTACCTATCCACAGTACTTTGCCTCTCCTAAGGTTTGTACTGGTGTATTGAGGGAATTGAGAGAGAACTACTCAGCTGATTTCTGGCCATTAGTGTGTTATCCAGCACAAACAAAAAGTCGTCTATCAAAAAAAAAGTAAAGTTATCTCAATCCTCTAAAAATTATAAAAATCCCACAATTACTACTGTCTCCAAAGAAGACCAGAAATTTTAAGGCATGAGAGTTATTCAGACAGTGAAAAGTCTCCTCATAACTGAAGAAAATGATTTTGTGATGAAGCTTTCAGGCTCCAGCAGCATTGACAAAGGACTTTCCAGGGAGTACAGAAAGGGTTAACAGGAGGCTGCAGCTGCAGCCGGCTGCTGGTGACCATACAGCCTGCAAGGTACAATCCCAGCAGAAACATTATCAGATTAGGGGAAGGCAAACAAACTGAACCGAAACCATTCTTCAGCCCAACCGCCCTCTTCTTCCTGTGATGTCACGCTACAAATTGCTTGAGCTCTTTCCTCTCCTTTCCAGAAGGAGCTGGGCTGGCGAGAGGCGGCTGGCGGGAGGCGAGGGCCGGGCCGCGCTCTGCAGGAACAAACACGCTCTGGAATTTCATTTTTGCCCTTGCAAGCAGCTGCTTCCCGCCCCGTAGGGCCAGCGAGGGAGCACTCGGAGGAGCTGAAAGGTTCATTTTACAGAAGGAAGGCTGAGGGAGGAACGCAAGCGCCAACGCTTGGCAGCGTCCAGGAAATCGTTTTCTAAAGCCGGTTCGGATGGACAAGACTTTGCCGTCATGATCTGCGGCCAAGAATAAGGCAGAAAGTTCTACAATGGTTTTATCGAATCGAGGGGGGGAAATGGAACTAAACGAGCTTTGGGATGACCTCATCTGCCACAAATGATATGGTTTTTGACTTCTGAAGACCGGCTATGTGATTACAACAGACGGGACTCGGAAGAGAAGAGTGTCCTCCCGGCGATTACTGCTGGAGATGCCCTGCCCTGCTACAGAGCTTGAGTTTCTTCTCTGAAGCTTTGCAGTGCAACAAGCTTACCAAAGCACAGGGTGCAAATGCATTTACAAGTTCTGCTGGAATGTTAAAAAACCCCACAAAGTTGCACTAAAAATACCAGAGAAAGCTCCAAAATCACAGGAATTTGAAATATACCATTATAATGGTAAGCTCTAATTGTTCCACTGAGGACTCCTTTAAATATACTTTATACGGGTGTATCTTTAGCATGGTGTTTGTTCTTGGCCTCATAGCAAACTGCGTTGCCATTTACATTTTTACTTGTACGTTAAAAATGCGAAACGAGACTACGACTTACATGCTGAATTTAGCAATATCCGATCTGCTTTTTGTGTTTACATTACCCTTCAGGATTTATTACTTTGTAGCGAGAAACTGGCCGTTTGGAGACATTCTTTGCAAGATTTCTGTCACCCTCTTTTATACCAATATGTACGGGAGTATTTTATTTCTGACTTGCATAAGCGTAGATCGTTTTTTAGCTATAGTACACCCCTTTCGGTCGAAGACTCTCCGAACCAAAAGGAACGCAAAAATTGTCTGTGCTGCAGTATGGGTAACTGTGTTAGCAGGCAGCACACCAGCAAGCTTTTTCCAGTCTACGAACCGCCGGAATAATACCGAACAAAGAACATGCTTTGAAAACTTTTCAGAGGACACGTGGAAAACCTACCTATCCCGGATTGTGATCTTCATTGAAATAGTTGGGTTTTTTATTCCACTCATCTTGAACGTGACCTGCTCTACTATGGTCTTACGGACTTTGAATAAACCACTTACGTTAAGTCGGAATAAACTGAGCAAGAAAAAGGTACTCAAAATGATTTTTGTCCATTTGGTGATATTCTGCTTCTGCTTTGTGCCTTATAACATTACCTTAATACTTTACTCCCTTATGAGAACGCAGACCTGGATTAACTGTTCAGTGGTAACTGCAGTCAGGACTATGTACCCCGTCACTCTGTGCATCGCAGTTTCAAACTGCTGTTTTGACCCTATAGTCTATTACTTCACATCAGATACTATTCAAAATTCTATAAAAAAGAACCGGTCTGCTAGACCACGGGACATCAGATTCTCTGAAAGAGCAGTTTCAGAAAGCTTCATTCAACACAGCCTTCAGACCATAAAAACAAAAATATTTGACAGTGACTCTACAGTATAAACTGTATTAAAAGACTACTGGGACTAAACTGGAATTAGAAGCCTGCACATTTCTTCAGCTGTGGAAGTATCTCCTGATATGTAAATGTTACAATCCCTTCACATCAGAAACGTTTATGATAAGACTGTAAAAGTGTTAAGCATTAACAGTACACAGAAGTACTTTCAGAATTTATGTCAAGTATTTTTTCTGACAGGTTATAGTTTGAAATGAACTTTGGGTTTCAGATTGGGTTAACTGAAGTCCAAAGACTGTCTGTCAAGTCAAACACAAATAAAAAGTAGATGGGTTTTTTCCTGAAGTTAAAAAAAATTGCTCATTTTTAATAATGGTATCGGCCTCCGAGTTACTGCAGGCAGGGGAGAAACTACCTGGTTTATACTGCAGGATCCAGATGCTGAGAAAAACAGCAGCAAATTGAACACAGAGTTTCAGCTACTGTGTCTGCTCCAGACTCTCCTCTTCTCTCTCTACCTTACTCCTCCCTCCTGTCTTTCTCCCTGCACCTTCCTTCTTAGGGACCATTAGGTTCATAGGAGGCTTCAATCCATGGGCTAAAAGAACTTCATCTGTCCCAGGTTTATCTGATAAAATACATGCTCTTTCCACAAGCCTGGCCCCCATAAAGCAATTAAAACTTTGGGTAGTTCAGGGCATCTGGAAACAACTCAAACTGGTTTTTCTTCTCACCTCTGTCTCAGATGTCTGTGTAATTATAAGAAAATAACCGCTGATGACTGAAGTTAGTGCTTTAGGTACAGTACCCCTTACTAAATTCTTCTGTGAGAAGTTCTTCAACTCAAGATGACTTTTGAGCAAAATAACATCCTCCAAGTAAGGTAATTCAATCTCAGCATAGCAGCTTCCTAGAAAAACATGACCTTTGCTAACTAGAAATGAGGATATGCATCGACCCAAATATTTTTTCTAGGAAACTATTTGATGTCCCATAAAAAATTCAAGACAGAGTGAAACTTCCTCTGAAATTTTGTGTCCTAGAAATATTTTTTTAATGTAAGCATTTAAAATGCTAGTTTCTTGCAAACTTTATAGAGTATAGAAATAAATTACTTGGGGCTATATGCTAGCAAAATGAACTGAGACACTTTGAAAAGTCAAAGCCACGTAAAAGGAGAAATCTACATGTATTACTGCTACAAACAGCTATAGACAAAAGTGCTTTAAAACATCCTGCTATGTATGTTTCCCAGCTATTGGAACATTGTGTACATTTTCCTCAAAATTAATTTAACATTGCTGTAAAATTCAATAAATATTTAAAAGGTAAAATTAAGTAGTAAGTGTTGATTTTTTCCTCCCCAAAAACAAGGGAGTCGAAAATAAGAACTGAGTTAAAAATGAATTTGCACTTCCAAGTTTAGGGCAGTCAGTTGTAACATGAGGTAGCATCGAGATATTTTTACTTCAGGGCAGTATACAGAACATGAATCCATGTTCAAGAAAATGCATATTGAGCTGTCAGAGTAGATGGACGATACGTTATCTGACTGAGTTTACTGACCCTTGTGAAGCTTTTACTTAATTGTTATAAATCCACTGTACATTGCCTCTTCCTACTGGAAAACTGAGTTATTTAAAGACTGCTAGAAACTAATGCTGACTGAATTTTAAATTTAACAGCATTTTAAATCCTTACCCACACAACTTATGAAGGAAAAGTCATACAGTGGGAGCTTAAGCTACAAAGATAGCATAGATGTAACTGTGTGTATAATATCTAAAACCAGGCAGTTATTATATTTGGGAATTCTGAACTCTTCTGATTCATATCCTACTTCAGAAAAATGCACAAACCCCTCAGCACGTGTAGAAATTCTACACATTTTCCATATGCCACTGACAAATGCAAAATTCAAGAGCCAGATATGCATCTCTAATGACTCAACGAATCTCTCTCTAAACAGCCTGTTTGATATTAGATGCCTCCCAAAGATGTAGACACCTTAATGTCACTGCTGGGCTATGTCTCTAAGCTACTACCCCCCCCCAACATTGGCAAAGCTGTTACTCAGTTGAGTGACAACTTGTTTAGCAATGCCTCTGCTTACAGCAGCGAGCACCCCAAAGCCTCACCCTGGTAAAGGGAACCTACTCTCTCTCAGATGATGAAACCACAATTAAAAAAAGAAAATTAAAGAAAAAAAAAAAAAAATCACTCACTTAAAAGCAGAACAAGTAGACAAAGTCACATGGATAAGTACTCCAGTTTCAACCAGACCTTCCTTTGTGTATTAGCTCAAAGAGCCTGGGGAAGCTTGAAGAGCATCTTTGTCTGTCTTGCACTCACTCTCCAGGGCAGTTCTTGTTTCTGTGATAGCGTAGTGCAACGCAGCTTCCCCACCAGTTAACAGCTTGGTATCTCAAAACTGTTTGAGGAAGCTTTATATCTGTTATTATTAAAAATACTTCACCCTTTCCGTCGTGGAGGGGGGAAACCACAACAACAAAAAGAACACAGTCAAAAAACAAACATCTTTAATTTAGAGAATCTGGCCATTACTTGAGAAATTCCTAATCTAACTGATTCAGAGGAAGGGGAGTGAAGCTGCACCTCCCACAAGAAGCTGGTATAAAGCCAAGCTACCAGCTATTCAGGACTGGATGAGGTTTTCTCCACCTTTTCTGGTTCTGCAACAAGATTATCCTGGAGAGCTGTAGATGAAGCAATGTTTTCACTGGCACATTCCTGAATAGCTCCACTCCTTCCCACTGCTCCCACCTTTGATATCAACTCTTCTGTCCCTCTAGTAAGAACTTATGCCAAAATTTAAATCTAGCTGAGGAGTTATGCTCCTAAGTCATGCCAAGGCATCTCAAGTAAAAAAGGCTTCTATTTTCAGAGCTCCTGAGCATCTGAATGTGTTGCATTCAGCACCTCCTAAAAGTACGTGATTTTTACTCTTATGCCTATGCAGGGGGGAGGCTGGGAAGGGTATGTACTTTTAGGATCAAAACTTACAAATTTCTTCTTTATAGTCTAGTTTCTTCATCTACAGAATGAAGATGCTGCACACTTAGCATAAAAATTAAAGCAGTGAAACCTTAATTAATTCCAAGCATTTTTTTTTTGTTCTAAACCAAGGTAGGCAGCCATTGATAACTAGATAAATAACCAACACTTTCAAGAGAGAAGGAAAATGAAACAAAGACTTTCTATCAACACCTCTGATTAACCTCAACATACCATTACTTTAAAAGCAAAAGATTTCTCATTTTATAGGCAGCTTGAAAATTTAATTTCTGGCTTTCTCAAAACCAGAATGCAAATCAAAATTTGTTTCGCTCGGCATACGTTGTCTTTGACATTTCAAGAAACACCAATACCAAGTCAAATACATTTTTAATGTGCTTAAAAAAAAGCAAAAAAACCAAAACAAACAAACAAACAAAAACCAACAACCCCCCCCCCCCCCCCAAAAAAAATCACCCCAAAAAAACAAACCCAAAAAACCAAACCCAACATTGATACTTCATGCAGGTAAGAAATCCTGAACTGGATTCAACCTCCAAACTTTTATTTCTTAAAAGTAACTTCAGTCAGAGAAACACAAAGATGGAAATAGAGCTTTTGAGATCAGGCAGAAGATATGAAAGGCTGTACTGGATCAGGCCCCAAACATTCAGCTAATCTACAGTCCTCTGACAGTGGCCAAGGCTGGATGCCTGGGGAAGAAGGTAACTATAGGAGAGGCACGTAAGGTTTTCTCTCATCCAAGTGCTGTCCCACTTCACCAGTTGTATCTCGGGACTTTCTGGGTCACGTATGTTACTTACTGAAGACAAATTCAGTAACACTAAAAATTTGTCTTCTGTGAACTTATTCCTGTCTTGCTCTGAACTTGTGTAAGCTTTTTAACATGCACAGCATTCTGCAGGAAAACATCCACAGCGAGGGTGTCTGTGTGGAGGGGGGACAACTGAAAAAAAAAAAAGCCAAGCCTTCTGCTGTTTTAAATCCCCTGGTTTCATTACTGCCCCCCCATTTCTTCTGGAAGAGGTGAGCAGCTCTTGATTGCCATTCGGCCTTCCCGCATCGCTCCTGATTATAAAGTCCTCTGTCATCTCTTGCAAATGAGAAAGTGATTTTCATTTGTAATTTCAACCAGCATCATCACCAAAGATGACATTTTCAGAATTACCCAAAGAATTCAGATAAAATTACAGTGAACCCCATGAGGTTCACTTTGAGACTGGTAATTTTGAAAATCCCACTTTGAGCATGGAATCCTCTATCATTATTTATTCTTCCAAGTTCTTTTTTAGGAGTCTTCTCAACTAAGAGCAATTTCTTCAAACTTTCCCAGCAGTAAATGTAGTATTACAAGGTTCTTGCACCTGGGCAGACCAGTAAATCTTGATACATTCCCTTTTTTGATAGACTATTATCAATTTTACCTCAGGGTTACTGGCATTTGAGCATCGCTGAGAAAATGGAAGAGAATACATTTCAAAAGCTGAGGCAAAATGTAAATCAGAAAGAGTCTAAATCTAGAAGTTGTAAATGCCTGGACTGCATTTGTTATCCAATAACGTGAAAAAATTGTATAAATACAACTGTCAAGCCCAGAATTAATGTGTTTTCAAAATGAACTCAATAGAGCTCATTTAAGATGAATGCAAATTCAGAAAGCCATGCTTGCACAGTCTAATGCTTGAGCAAGAAGTCAGATGGAGAAGTTTGTTCTAATCCTCTGATTGTGCTTTGACACCGAAGCCTTTCATATTTATCACCTCCTCCTTAATCAGTCCTGGTTATACAACTGCTTATAAAGCAAGTCCATTTTTTCCCCATAAGAAAACTGAACTTAGCACAAAATTAAAACAAATAAAACAACCCTGCACACATCATCTGATCTTCTATAAAGATTTCTACCTACCATTTCATCTACCATTTTTTTGGAAAACTAACCATTCCAGAACTGAGATTTCAGATTTAAAATGATTTTTTTTTCTATTTAACAAGCAGTCTGTCCACTCCTGTTGTAACAAAACTAAAAGCTGTCCTGCACTAAGAGAGGGTAAGTTTTCAGCAGTTCAAACATGATAATCAAACCTCAAGCAACGGCAAAGGAAGGCCTCTAACAACATGTTCTTATCTTTTTATGATTAGATAAAAATATTTTTCTACACACACACACACAGCTTTAAGATTTGCCCTAACTCCACCTTTTTTTAAACAGTTGCTGCCTTAAAGAAAAAAATATCTTCAATAACAGCACCAGTAACAGGAGGCACCTAAAAGTAATGCCTTTATCTTGGGAGCAATATTAAGTCTCTCTCAAAGGAAAAGAACTGTAGTTGTTAACTCTTCTGCTTTTTAGATGAATTCTGCAAAACTTGCTGCTTTATGAAAGGAAGTCAACTGTTAGTTCCAAGGCTTCACCCTTCTGTAAGTTATGCAACATTAGATCTACTATTTTTTGGAAGTTTGTCCTGGTAAGCACTTTCTAAAAGCAACTATTAATGGAATAAAAACTGAAGACACTCCTAGTCACTGAGAAGTGATACTGGATTACAAAAAAATGTACCTTTCATCACAGAATCAAGAACTACATTTGACTAGAGTTGGAAGCATCTATAATAAAACTCTGTTACTTTGATGAAGTAATGAAGAAAGTACCCGCAGCATTATAGTTAAGGACATAATATTTAAGTACAAGTACATTGCAGTGTTAAAAGTATGTAGCAAAACAAAAAAAAACAAACAAAAAAAAAAGAGAATACAGATGGTGAAGCAAGTACCAAAATATCTGCCCTTTCAGCCCTACAAAAATATCTTTCATTAATTAAACCAAACTCTTGGTCTACTTGCTACATAAATCATTTAACACTTTTAAGGTGTTAAAGAAAGTACCGTATTCACTGCATGCTCACACTGTGTTCCATGTAGCTAAGTGTTGGTAAGTGCAAGAAAAAAAAAAAACCAAACCAAACCAGCATCTATTTCTGTCCAGATAAGATCTGTGAGTTCCTCTGAGCTGCTGGAAGGCACAACAGGACCAGAGCAAGCATGCCATTCACAGGCTCTGTTCTGGGCAGGCTAACACCCAAACAGGAAGGACAGGGAGATAACAGTTCAGGTACCTACCCAAGCCAAGTTCAGACCAGGTGCAATCTAAGCAAGCCTGAAATCCCTGCTCAGGGCTTCGGGACACTGCGCACACAGGTCCAGGCGTTAATGGCACAGCACTCAGCTGTACCACAGGCACCTACCAGCCTGCACCTAACTCGTGCTGACAAGCAAACTCAAACTAAACACCTTCAACAAAACCCAGAGGGATTGCCTTTCTGGAGGATGGTGAGCTACACTATGACCACTCAACAGCTGTAAACAGGGGGATTGTCATCTCTGACAAGAACTTTTATTACTGGAATTCTACTGTAAGACAAACTCAGTGATACAAACTTATAACTGAAATATCATGCATTTATACACAATAAAAGCAGGCACAAAAGCACTTATTTGGCCTCCAAAAAAACCCAAGCCAAAACAAGAATGCATTTATGCATGCAGTAACTTAAAGAAAATGCAGCAAGCAGAGACAAAAACCCACTTCCAGTGACATATAATTTGGCAGCTTGAGTTTGACAAGATACTCTTATCCCCTCAAGAGCTTGAAAATTGAGCATGTAGCTGTGAAAAAAACCTCTCTACATTTGAATGTTTGTTCAGCACCTACTTTTGTTTCCTAACAGAAGCTAATTCTATCTTCCACAGAAAAGTTAACTACTCAGTGGCTCAAATAACACAGCAGTAAGGACAGAAATTGCAATAAGAGCTTAGGACAGCTATTTAGGACTGTGGCTCAGGTAAAATAAGCAATGCCAAAACCAAAACCAAACCAACCACAACAAACAAAAACTTTGTTCTACCCATTTCACCAATTTTTTTCACTACAAATATTTACAAAGCTAAAACATCAGAAAACATAATCCCATCCAAGGAAGAGGCAGCAGGATTAAAGCTGCAGCATTTAACCCAAACATTATTTGCTTTCATATCTAAGGAGAAAGCCACATCAAATTTGCACCAATTCAGGAAGATTTTACAAAATAAAAGAACTGCAAATGTATCTTTCTGAATTCTAATGTATTTTTTTCCTCATTTAAGCATTCCTACAAAGTCTTTGCAGTGAAGATACTGCCATGCTGCAGGATGAAAAGCTGAAGTTCAAACTATCTAGAAATGAGTAGGACTAAAATGAAAGTCCTACAGTTGTGGTATGACCATCAAAACATTGGACTGTATATTTTATATATATATATATATATAAATAAATCCAAAACACACACAAACAAGGATTTCCAGAAAACTATTTCACTATTTTTGTCTATGAACAGTCAGGACAAGAGTAGCAAAAAAAAAAAAACCAAAAAAACTGTTGCTAACTCTTGCAACTCTGTATTTGGGACCAGGGTAGACACAGGCAAGATATATTTGTACTTCACCAACAGAGTTGTAAGCTCCTCTGAGCACAGGCTGTAAAACCCATCTCCCTGTTACAGCTGTAAATCCATAGCCAGAGAGATCATGACACATTCTCCTCTTCTATAGGCACGCTGGCACCAGTACATGACCTCTGAGTGAACAGAAACCACAGCAGTGACTGTAGGTGAGATATACAGCACATGTAGCCACCTAAAGCAAAGCCAGGCATAATGAAGTAACTACCTCTTGCTAATGTTTCCTTAATGCTGAAAGGGGAAATGCATTTAGGAAAACTAATATTAAGCATATGATTCACTTCTACTAACTGCAACAGACCAACAGTATACATCTAGTTCAGGTTTGTCATTGAGACAGATGCTCTCTACAGCCAGGGGTAAAGAGGTACAGAGATACCTTCAGAGAGGGAAGAAACCCATTGTAAAATACCTGTTAAAGAGAATGAATTGCTTTCTGGAAGTGCAGCTCTGTCTCAAGTGTAGAGGGAGCCTAAATACCTACATTTTAGAAGTCTAACAATACAGGACTCCTACTCTCCTAATAAGAGGAACTCTAAAGCAGTAGATGAAGTAGAAAAAAAAACAAACTTAAATCCTTAATCAAGAATGGTATACAAATTTTACAGAATGAAAACTCCAGGTAGTTGTTATGTCTTAGGTAATCCTTTGGGTCGTGTTTGTACTTGAATGAAAACATCATCTTAAGGGTTGGGCTGACTTGGTATACCTCTAACAGATAAATCCACTAATACTGTGCTAACAGCCAGTATCTAACAACCCCAGTGAGTGTTTGGTTCACTACCAAGAAGTGAACACATTACCAACACAGACAAAAGCAGGAAACACGGGACAGCTTTAAATGTTCTGGTTTCTCTTCCAGTAGCCTAGAGGATCTGCTCGGGTGGCAACACCCAAGCACAAATAACAGCTTGAGAGCCATCTTCACAATGTATAGGAGTGGCAAGGAAGGTTTTCAAAGCGATGGTGCAGACAGTGGAGACTATCATTCAATAGTCTTCCTGGTTTTTCAATCTGCCTTCAGCAGTTAAGGCAGATAAAAAATTCAAGCCTTAAAAAAAACAGCACAATTTCTATAAAAGGGAACTCTTCAGAAGTAGTAGAAAGGCAATGGAGAAACACCCTGAAATAATGTATGCATTTAAACAAAAGTGTGTGTGTCTATATATATAGGCTCAAACTAAGAAAGCATATAAACATGTATTTATACGATACTTGATGGTCTACTTGCAAATACCCCAAAAGAAACCATCTTACAGACTTCTAAGAATGCACCTTTTGCCATTGCAAAATCAGAGGGCTTTCCAGCCACAGTTGTGACAACTGAAGTGTCAGAGCTAATTCATAACCTTAAAAGAATAAATAAATAAATGAAAAAGCAAACACAGCAGAACCAGTATGATCCTTTAGCACTATCACACCAAGCAGCAGGGGTGGCAGTGACCCCTCTCTCATCATGTGTGCTTCTGGAACACACTCATGATGAAAGCAGAAATATTTTTAGTATGTACAGACAAAAGACATCAAATCAATTCTCAGTTCCTCGTTTAAGAAAGCTGCACTGTCCTAACTAACATAACTTTCTGAAAAGGAGCATGGTGAGCACGTGAAACACCACAGTCTGGTAACCCTTAGTGTACTTTTCCCCCCAAGTAAGAAAAAAATCCTAGAAAATTCCACATTATATCTCATTATCCATAGCAACCCCCCTGCTGAGTTAGGGCACTAGGTGCCTAAAAATCCAGAAGATCTCAGGATATGGGTGATGCCTGCAAGAGTAACCCAATGCCTGCATTCACACCAGTGCAGTTCCCCAGGTGGTTCCTATCCTGCCGGTGAGCACGCTTGCAGATGCTGTCATTCTGGATAAGCCGAGCATTTTTGTGTGCCTAAGGCTGTCCCTCGTTCACAAATTAGATATTCCTACATCTAAGGAAAGGCAAAATTTAATAGGCATGAAAAGAGTATGTCTGACATACTAGCTTTCCTAAGAGAAATCGGCTGCTGTGCAGAAACACGTACAACTCCTGGAGCCTAGAGCACAGACAGGAAGGGAACGCGTGACTCATTTGCTAGCGCTGAAGTCACTCATGTGGTTGAACCCACGGCTACGTCTGTAGCTGGTAACACAGCGAGCCACAGCCTGTCCTAAGGCCTCGAGGGCGAGCGGTAAAGAACAGCTTGCACCCACACAGCTAAACTTTCTCCTCTTCTAATCCATACCAGCAGTGCAAAATAGTCCCTGAGCCGCATCAGGCCCCAAGTCTTGCCTGGGTATTGTCCAGAGGAGTGCTGACAAATGTCAAAAAATGTCAGAGAACACATTACCAATGAAGCACCCTGGTGAATGTGGGACAATACTCAAGTCCCTTTGAGGCCAGTAGGACAGATATAGCTCCAGTACCCAGTCCTGGCTGCCTGGCCACCGACACGATTGGCTGCTTATCAGCAAGGTTTGAGAGACATTCTTCTAATACAGCAGTAGATGATTTATCCAATAACCTACTGTATAAAATGTTGACAGTATGACCATTTCTACCTCTTCTAGTTTTATCACATGAGATGTCAAAATGAAAGAGAGGACTTCAAATTGCACATAGACACCTACCTCCAGAAGAGGTAGGCTTCAGACATAAACCTAAGAGAAAACACTGCTAAGAAGGATATATACCACAAGGAAATAATATTAAATCCCATTCCTACATGCTCAATTCCTACTTAAAAGGAGCACAGAAACCTGATGTGAAATTGTACACTGCACCCAAGGAAACAAGCACCAAGCACTTAAGTATGGTGAGCTCCACAGTAACTGTACCCTTATACAAACAAAGACTAGGAGGCTGCACACAGTAGCCAAGTACTAAGGAGTACTTGCTTACCTGCAACTTCTTAAGGCTTTACCATGACCTGGATTTGTCTTAATGCTTTTTAAGCAAATCCTAAACATACCTATTTAATATTTTTCTCTTTACTACACAAACTATGTCTGCTGTTATTCCAGTTCAGTGAGTTTGTCATATTAATGCAATAAAATGTATTCTTTGGGAAGGCATTTCTGCCACAATCACAGAATCATTAAGGATGATCTTAGATGTCTTTTCCAGCGAGTCCAACCATCAACTCAACATTATCATGACCACTAAACCATGTCCTGAAGTGTCACATCAACAGGGTTTTTTTTTTTAAACACCTCCAGGGAAGGCAACTCCACCACCTCCCTGGGCAGATTGTTCCAATGCCTCGTCACAGAAATTTTCCCAAATGTCTCATTTAAACCTCCCCTGGTGCAACTTAAGCCCATTTCCTCTCATCCTATTGCTAGTCACTTGGGAGAAGAGGCCAACACCCACCTCACTACAACCTCCTTTCATGTAGTTGTGGAGAGCAGTAAGGTCTCCCCTCAGCCTCCTCTTCTCCAGACTAAACAGTCCCAGTTCCCTCAGATGCTCCTCATAAGACAATGAGCTGCATAATTCAAAACCAACAGAAGTCTTTGGTGTGGGATGAGGTATTTGAGTATAGACATTAAGTATATAGTTAGTTGACAAATACTTATTGCAAGCATGGAGTTACGTTAAGTCGGTGCTACGCGATAAAACAGTACTGTAGATTTCATAGCAAATGTTTAACTGACAATAGAAACCACAGAGAAAAAGAAGCTGAAAAATTGAAGTATTATGGAGCACTGTTCAGGCAAAGCTACCTGGAAGAAGTTTATAAAGCAAAGCACACTTGCCTCCTTCTGATCATATTTTAAACGTTAAGAGAATTAACCTTGTAGAGCCATCTTGCATCAGTCATTGAAACTCCAAACCATTACAACTCTAAGAGAACAATGTGCCCTGTGTAGAGCTAGCCAGCAAAGAGTGGCTGTGCTTTTCTCTCTAACCCACCTTACTGGGCTGGCATGAATTACCTTATCTTTGGACAGGGTTGCAATTGGTCTGGAACTCCAGTGCAGAAGGACAAGACCCTTTCACTATCCCAGTACTAGGCTGCTGAAGCTTGATGAAGCAGAAGGGCTTCACACATCTCATATCTGGCCCATCAAAGGCTGGCTTCCAGGAAATGTGTTTTGTAGTGTGGCCCAAATTATTTTAAGTATGCCAGATGTGATGATTTAGAACATGTGTATGCTCCACACTTGTCAGCTACCCATACATGTCAAAAGGCATTTGCAGGAAGAACATTCTCTAAGCAGCAGTATGGAGAAATCACACCTTGCTTGTTCCTCCCTGTTCAGAGCTTAGGAGCAGAGTACAAGCTGAGAGGCAGGGAAATACAACTGCATGTCTTTGCAGATACAGGTAACAAAGATGGATACTCCCTAAGTGTCTAACTTCCTGAATGACACAGCAAAAAAAAAAACCAAAACAAACAAACCAAGCCTAAGTCACACTGTTCCCAGAAACAAACACATCAGATATTATAGATATTTCACTCTTAAAACAGAGAAAAATTATAGACTTTGTATTTTATTTGTTTGCACTGAAAACCTGCTCTCCCTTGTTTCTTCCCAATGCACTACAGCAAGCAGCAGCACTTCGGTGAAATAAGTGACGTGGCAGTTGACAGGGCTTTCTCTAAGGGAGATTCAGAGATTCGGGATTTTTGGTCACACAACCTTTATTGGAAATATTCCAAACAATTCTTTTTTTTGCCCGGCCACAAGAGAGATCAATTTGGCAGAAGTGCACAGTTGAGCGTGACCAGGCTGTCAGGTAACAAGCCATCCCTTTCATAGGGAACAGAACTATGCCAGGCTTTAAATCATATTTCCATAAATATGACAGAAGCAAAGCACAGGCTATAGACACTTTAGTTTTGAGTCCAAAGTAATTTCACTTCCCTTTCTTTAAAGTTACAAAACTGCAATAGTGCCCAAAATACCATAGTGAGATGAAGCATAAATATTCTAAAGTAAAGAAAGAATACTGTACTGTATATTTCTATTTTGCCAATTAAAAATTAAGCAGCTTTATTAACATATTCTGACCCCATCTCTACATAATCTCCACCTGGAAGCATAACCTCACTGGTAAATAGTATTTGAGTGGACAAATGGGGCCTCTCCCTTTAGGGTTCAATAAAGATTTAAGGAAAAGGAAGTACTTTTTATTTAGTCAATATGGACACCTGCCCCTTTTCAAAATGAATAATTATTGAGAACCTTCAACTTTCTCCCACTTTTTCTTTTGTTTGGCTATGCTTTGGGGGTTTTTTTTGTTAAAAGAAAGGATGACCTAGAAAAATTTCACGACTTTCCTAAAGTACAGATGACTAAATCAGCAAGCTGTGCAAAAGCAATAAACATAGTCAGAATGACTAGCAAAGGAACAATATATTATCTTTAGATACCAGTAAGAAACGGAATCCTTCACATTCATTCATTCCAAAGTCAGATAAGGGTCAGATGCACTTAAGATTTTCTTTCTTCACAGAAATTATGCAAGACATTTTTACTCAAAAAAAGCTCTAGGACAAGTAAAACCACAATAAATTCCAGCTATTCTGTATTCAATTGCTCAGTCCCTTTAAATCTCATTTTGAAGTTCTGCTTCCTAAAGCAGTCAGGAAAATGAGAAAAGACTGGAGAAATACAGATCTGACTTTCCAAACAGCAGATAAACCTTGGAATAAAAAGCAGGGGAAGGTAAGAACAAAACAAAAATCCTTGGCAAATGGTGTGGGGGATCAGAGTTGCACTACACAAATACCTGTAAATAAGTTTTTTTTTTTAAATGTTACTACTCTTATTTACCAAGCTAGATTTTTTTTTTTGCACAATTCCACTCATTCCATGTTTTTTTTTCATTTTTCTTCATTTTAACACTTTTTCAAACAAATAAATACACTAATTATATTCAGAAACTTGGACCTTCTTAAGATTCCATTTGGTTTAGATTATCAGGTAATTTGCTTAAAATTAACCCAAAGTAATAGTTTATGGTGAGAAATTCTTTATCACCAAGCACAAGTCATCTGGCCTTTTCTCTCCTCCTTTTATCAACTGTTTGGGGTAAGAGCTATTTACTGCTATGAACTACACTTCTCTAACCACCTACCCCTTCTTGAGGGAATTACTAATCAAGCAGAAGACACTTTGTAAACCTTGTACATCATTACCCAGGTATTCTTAAATGGCTGCTTTGTGTCTCTCTGGTCAAACTTAACCAGTCTGTATAGTCTCCTGTTTTGTGGCATTAATAGCATATTTTTGGTTTATAAGTAACATGCAATATAAAGAAACAAATGTTTGAGTTTGAGATTCAGCCTAAAAAAAAAAAATCAAGCCAGCATT
Organism: Megaceryle torquata; assembly: GCA_024611175.1. Taxonomy (NCBI): domain Eukaryota; kingdom Metazoa; phylum Chordata; class Aves; order Coraciiformes; family Cerylidae; genus Megaceryle; species Megaceryle torquata. Next base: position 75,704 of record JANIJG010023133.1, read on the forward strand.
TTATTTTAATGGCATCCAAAAATACCAAAGTGAGTGAGGCACAAAGGACAATGCAACTCAGTTTTAAGTACTACTAACAAATACATCAGATGTGCAGAACTAAGGCTCTATTGCCAAGTGGGAATAGCAACTAGATAAAAATTATCTTACCAATTAAGGCACAGAATTTATTGCCCTGTCTCTAGCACCAAAACACTGTTTGAGGGTACTGCACTTATGATTCACTCCAGACTAGTAAGATGATCTTGATTTACAATCTCATAAACCAGCAGAGCTATGCCAGCTTCGTCTGATAGACTTTTTTTCCCCCCCAAGACTTGAAGACATGTCCAAACTGATCTTGTTTCACTCCTGTAATTTATTTTGCTAGAAAGAAATCTCAGCAAGGCCACAGCTTATTTTACAGCACTGGGTGCAATCTCCTTTTTCTAGATACGCATGTTATAAAAGGACAAATACTATAAAGCATTACTTACAGATTGCCAAGCAAGAGACTCCATAATTTGATGTTCACAGCGTTGTAGATGCTTTATCATTTCCCTTGTTAGGCTTGGCTCCACTTTAATAAAGCTTTCAATCACCTTGTAGAAATCAAAAGCTTTTAAATCAAATACATTGAGAATCCATGGGAAAGACAAGTCTGTTTCAGCACTGCTACCATCACTTTGTGAAGCATTTCCTGCAGGGAGAACAAACTAAAATTAGCAAGAGTACTACATTCTTTCACTTCTGATGCTTTTTTTCCTTTTTGTATTTATTGCATCATTGCTAGCTCTGAAATTTCAGAGAGCACTTTTCCTATTTACCATATTTTATGTATTAGAACAAACAGCAAAAATTATCAATAAACAATACTATTTGGGACTTCAGATTCAACTTACTGCCATATGTAGCCATGACAACCTCAACAGCACATGCCAGAAGAGATGTGTGGAAGACGTTATCGTTCAGAAGTTTACTAAGGAAAAAGAAAGTTATTAATACTTGTCCTAGCACTAAAATAGCAGACTTCATTAACAAATTAGGGACATATACCTGAAATTCTGCACTGAGAGACGCTCCTCCTCCTGAAATATATAAATCCAACCAAACTTGTGAATATTCTTACTATTTGTAAATGAAATGCCAGTACTAAGCTGCCAGTACTAAACTTACCGACTTTAGCATAGACTCCATTATTCTGTAATACAGACGTACTCCGAGCTTGTATCTCTGTTAAAAAAAGAAGAAATTCAAGATTACAAGATGTTTTAAGACTACAACAGGGAGATTCTCATGTTTTAATGATTCAGAACATTTCCATTATTTTGGAAGAGCCACCATAAATAAGTCACTGTTCCCAGCTCTATTTGCCAACGGTACTGGAGAAGCCTCAAAAGCTACCAGCATTTGTGGCTACCACAACCACACAATGATTGATTAATCAATCAAGTTTACATCGATTCACAGCTAACAGGATGAAAAACAGTCCTGACAGGCAGGAGACTGCTGAGTACAAACTTGGAGGGATGTGTTTTCCAGAATCCTTGTAGAAATCACAGCTGGCCTACGGATTTAATAGGGAAGCAAGTCACCTTTTGCTGGTTTAGGCTAAGCTACCTTAATGAATGAAAACACACATTTCACTAAATCTTTCTTGCCCAGCAGTTTTCCCATTCCTCATAAAAGTATTTCCAGGATATTTCCACCTAGTTCCCATCACTCCTTGTATATGAAGAATAATTTGTTGAATAGTGTCTTTAGAAAAAAAAAATCCACATCCATTCCTCAAGTAGAAAAGAATTGTTACTTTTTACCATTTTAACTGCACTGAAGGAGAACTGTCTGTAAGTCAGGTCTCCTGTTAGTACCAACCAGAGTTCAAATGAGTAACTCTCCATCAAAATGCTAGTTACCTGTGAGCCAATTTCAGCACATCCCTGTCCAACTGCTTCAGCAAATTTCTTCTTGAAGATGTGTTCGAGACTTTCCACTCGTTTCAGGATACTATCCTTGGGGTTCACTGTGCAATTCTAATAACGTACAGGAAGGAGGGCAGAAGGAAAGGCAAAGAAAGGACGTTTTACTTCAAAACCATTTTAATGATTTAATGACAATAGTTCTGCTTCACTTTGTAACATCTCTCAAACAGCTCATTGGCATTAATAAAAGTGGGGTATTTAAAAAAAGACAGAATCATTTTATATGTTTGGCAATTTCCAGCAACTACAACTTCTCATCTCACATGCAGCTAGCCTAACTAGTAACTAACTAGCAAGTAACCTAACTAGTGTGGGAGTAATACCAGCAGCATTGATGTCTGAAGTTAGAAATACACTTAAAGTTGCCCAGTGTGGACAGAGTAGATCCTCTGTGAGTACATCCTTGCTCTCTTCTTTGTGTCTCCCTTTTATATGCCCTTATTTTTCCATCCAATTACATACATATATAAACCTTAATATTTAGTGCAGTCACAAAAAGAATTAAGAATTTAGGTTTCAGTACACATCAGTTAGATAGAAGTGCCTTCTAAAATGATGAATTACATTTAAACCATTCCAATTAAAATTTTATTCAAAAATGTTTAATAGAGGAGTTCCCAAAACACGTACATCAGATCTCTGTGTGTATATTTTACTTAAGTGATAATTCCAAGAATCTTTTGCAAATCTTCCTTCTAATCACTTACATTGAAATATTTGATGAGAATATCTGATGGTTTATCAGGTGCTGAGTTCAAAATCATAATCAACTGCTGAATGTTATTCATTGCAGCTCTGGAAATAAACAATAAAATGCATAAGAAACATTAAGGTTGGCATGATGGTTTCCAGAAACTGAACAGCAATTCTACCAAAAAAACCCCAACCAACCAACAACAAAAAACCCAAAACAAAACCAAAAGAAAAAAAATGTATTATTTTAGTTTTTAACAACCTGCTGAGCAAAACTGTTAGTACTGTGTTAATCATTGTGGATATTAATAATCTAATTCATCTAAAAACCTAATTATTAGAACAGTTGCAATCCATAAGTAAACAATCAAAAAGAACATAAATTAAGTAAGAACACTAACAAGCACTTTTAAAAGCAGTAGACCAGTGGAATTGCAACCCTTGTATGTGAAGATATGTCAGCTAAATCAAGTAACTCCCTAATAAAAAAAAACACCTTGGCTTTTGTACAAAAATAATACAGAAGACAGGTGAATGACAGCTTTTATGTTGTTTCAAGTCGCCTGTTCACAAGTGCAATAAGTAAGATGGGTTAAAATATGGCAGACACCAGAAAATACAGCTTTTTTTTTTTTTTTTAAACACAGATACTTTGAAAACCCCACTTTCTTCTGATGCAGAGCTGTCAACATCCCTACAGGCAAGAGCCTGAGAATACTGAGTAACCTCCCTCCCTGGATACGAACCCAAAAGTCACGTTGAAACTTAAATTGTTAAACTCAAGTTTGTTCCAATTCCAATAAAAGGCTACAGTTTCTGCAATCCTTATTCTGCCTGCTTATCTGTAGCTAGGTTAGAAGGATCTTTTTAACTTTTAAAGTCATATGAGTGGAGAAAAGGATGTAGACACTTTTCAGTGTTACCAAGAAACACAAATATCATCTTCTTAAAAAGCAGAACAAAAATTCTTTGCTGTCTAGATGAAAAATAGATAAAAAGTATGAATAAATTTTATTAACTTGGGATCAGTATTGTTCACCATCTTCATCAATGGCATAGGCGGTGGGATCGAGCGCACCCTCAGCAAGTTGGCGGACAACATAGTGGTGGGCAGAGATGCTATCCAGAAGGACCTGGACAAACTTGAGAAGTAGACCCAAGGGAATCTCATGAGGTTCAACAAAGTCAAGTGCAAGGTCCTGCAGCTGGGTCAGGGCAGTCCCTCGTATCAGTACAGGCTCAGGGATGAAAGACTGAGAGCAGCCCTGTGGAGGAGGATTTGATGGTACTAGTGGATGAAAAGCTGGAGATCGCACACTCACATCCCTGGAAGCCAACCATATCCTGGGCTGCATCAAAACCAGCATGGCCAGCAGGTCAAGGGAGGTGATTCTGCCCCTCTACTCCACTCCTGACTACTGGAGTACAGCGTCCAGTTCCAGGAGCGCTCAGCATGGGAAAGACGTGAACCTGTTGGACCATGTCCAGAGGAAGGCCACAAACATGACCAGAGGGCTGGAGCCCCTCTCCCATGAGGACAGGCTGAGCGAGTTGGGGTTGTTCAGCCTGGAGAAGAGCAGGCTTCAGGGAGACCTTATTGTGGCCTTTCAGTAATTAAAGGGGACCTTCAGTAATTAAAGGGACAAACATTTTAGCGGTGCCTGTTCTGACAGGCCAAGGGACAACAGTTTTAACATTCTCTCTGAAGAAAGCATTTTTCAGTTTCTATTCTAGAGCTGAAATCCCAATGACAAACATTTGCATGACTTTCAAACAGATCATTATTTTAAGATAACAGAACATGGCCTCTCCTCAAACAGCATGCATTATCCAGGAGGTGACTGAAATACCTATAGGTGGGAAAATAAGAACAATAATGATCTTGTCATAGGGGATAAGAAGATATGTGCACAGGTTAGCATGCAAACAGCCCACATTTCCAGCTTTTGGGGGTATCATGTATTAGTTTGCCTTTATTATTTGCACATACATACAGAAATAATAATAATAATAAATATATCCAGTACAACCATAAGGAATGTGGCCTGGCTTTTTTTTTTTAACATATTTCAAGTTGTGTATTAAGCAACAGCATTCAATTTCTACTCTTTTAAAAAGGTTAGTTTATTAATTTCTCTTCTATCATTGAAAAAACAGCTTAATTCTTCTAGTGGTATTGCTACATTCTTAATTTATCATTGTGGTTTTTTGGTGGTATTTTTTGTTTGTTTCTTTCTTTGTTCTACATTTCTGTGCTATTTGACCTCAGTTTGGCTCACATCACTCAGAAAAGAGCTGGAGAAAGAAGAAAAAATAAGTTCACAGGGTATCACAGGGTGTCAGGGGTTGGAAGGGACCCTGGAGATCTTCGAGTCCAACCCCCCTGCCAGAGCAGGATCAGATAATCATATCATTCAATCATGACAGCTGTAGTAGTGCAAAGATCCATTTTTCTTTAATCTACCAAAAGTCTACTAGAGATAAGGAAAAGCATTCCTACTATGCTCTGAAGTAGTACTTAACACCATTTTTATCTACTGCTTTCTATATAAGTGTGCAGATATAAATCCTCTGATGAAAATTATTAGATTCTCACCAACTTCAGCAGGTTTTAGAGCAGATCCTAAGTGTACAGGTTCAGAAAGAAGACATTATAAGAAGATTCGAAGTAAAAGGTATGGTGATTTCAACATAACCTGTAAGGGTCTACTTAAGCAGGGAGAGGTGATACTTTCCACTCTGTGCTGGTGATCAAAGGTTTACTGCCATCTAGTGACAGTTCTGTAGTTTTAGGGAGTTACTACGGCCCAAATGACTGCTGGTGAGTAAGCCTTCATTTGAACTGTCTTACAACACATCACTTCTGGATAACTCGAGAGAAAAACCCAAGTGTGGAGGGAGAGAATCTAAATATCTCATTAGACCACCTCTCAAGGTCAGAGTTGGTTTAGCACAGTTCAGATTTTCAGCAGTGTGGAACTTTGTGCTCCAGGACTCCCTTGATAAGACTCACGTCTCAAAAACTTTAGTGAAGCATCTTTCACAGTGTTAGAGGACTTTTCAAAATGCTACTGTAACTGAAAACTGCCAATAACAAGCTATGTGTATTTATCAAAAATGTGATCTGTTGTCAATTACCTTCTTGGTAACACTGCATGTTATACATGGTCCAGTTCCCAACACCACACGTTCAGTCTGGGAACCAAAAGGCAAACTGATGCCTTTGTGACTATAAAGGCATCACCAGCAGTTAAAGATGTGAAGCCTAAGACTAAAAGGGCCCAACAGGGCAATCAAATAAAGCCTTTCTCAGTCATGGGCAATTAAAAGTTCTTTCACATATTGACCAATGTGTATCCCAGCTGCACATCTCCTTTTATTATTTTTATGGAGAAGCTTTTCAGAGCCTTACTGCTCTGTTGGCTAGAAAATAATTTGTTTCTGCAGATGGTATTTAGTAGATTTATAGTGGATGTAAAAGGCCAGAGTAATTTATTCTTCCACATGCATATAAACACTGTAGAAGTATTTTTAATAAAAAGAAAAGTCATTTTACTCATCTGAGCAAGCTGAAGTAATAATTAACCAGTACAGTACTTTAACTTCTCTCATCTCTACAGCATTTATACAGCAAGCATGGAACAAGAACTTCATTGCCTGCATGAACACTTCTGTCTGTCAACATAGCACATGACATTTCAGCAACACAGCTGGTTGGGTCCTGAGTGTCCAGGATCTTCTAAAGCACCATCAGGAAAAAAAAATATATACTAATTTTGTAAAAAAAAAACCCAAACAAACAAAAAAAACCCCACCACCCAATTATGTGGCACAAGGGAAAAACAGCATATGCAACCTCCATTTCTTTGGTTAATTAATTCAAGCTTGCAATCTTTCTGCATTTGATTGCAGATCAAATGATTTCCAATTAATATCACGTTATTACCATACCTGTCCATATCCCCAATACCCAATATCCTAAAATACATTGGCACCTTGAAGCATTCATCTTCTCAATATAGGAAAAAAAACCCATGTTGCTATGCTGAAGTGTTACATCTTCTAACACAGAAAAAACAATACTAAGAAGAAAAAGATCACGGGATAAGAAATGTGTGCGGATGTACAATCTGGCATCAGGAAAAGAAGCCAAAAGTTATAGAGCTAAAGATGGGATAGGAAGATGGAACTACAGCAGACAAAAGTACAACCATGGAAGTGTAAAGTTGCATCCTCACAAGAAGAAATGCAGTAATCTGTTTTACAGACATCTTACACTTCTCAACACATCTCAGTAAATAGCTTTTTCTCCGTTTTCCAGCAACATCACCAGGAACTGCGTGCACTCAGCACCCCTCAGTACGTGCTCACTGCTCACTAGTGACCAGAGCTACAGTCTGCTTTATCAAAAAGAAAACAGTTGCTGTACAATGAAAACAACTGCTCTAAAGATGAACATTTCTAGTTAGGCTGTTAAACAACAGAACACACACACACAAAAAAAAATCATACCGAACAGGAGTCTGTGCAAGTATAAGATTAAGTTCCTCATCTGGACTGTTTTTCAGTGGTGTTCTCTTCAACTGCGAGCTACAGAAATGAAAATCAAACTTAGGAAGTACTAATGCAATTCAAAAAAGACAAGTTTTCTAAAAAGACTTATTAATATGTAGGAAAAAAGAACTGTGGAACAGATTTTTAGAAGATCTAGATATCCAATCACTCCAGTTGTTAAAATAATGTCATTTAAATTCCTAAGTAGATCTGCTTTGAGCAGGATGTTAGAGTAGATGACCTCCAAAATTCCCTTCCAACTTCTTTTTTTTTTTTTACAGAATTCTATTTATAGCAACTTAATTTATATGTGGTATTAGCTCCATTTTAATCCAATTTTAAACATATGTACTTTTCAAGCGTAGTCACAGGCTACCTAGTGTGAGATCACAATGTGAAAGTTATAAAAATAATGAATTGCCAGGAACCACAAGAATTTCAGGGTATGACTAAAATAACTCAGGTACATCTGTATTACTGAACAGCACCATGGAATGTGCCTGGGCACTGGTTCTCAACTTTTTATTCTGCTAATCCATCCATGGCCCATTTCTGTCCCATGCAAACTACCACTCCCCAAACAGGTGGTGGGTACAGGTCAGAAGTCAACAGCCTGAGGACCAGTCCCAGCAGGCAGCTTCCAAATGCCACCAGACTGTTTTAGGAAGGAGAAGCTGGACAGTGAGGACCCAAGGCATCCTGTGCCAGCTGGCCCCAGAGCTGTAACACAGCCTGAGGCACACCTCATCAACCAGCATGACATGGCCTCCTCCTCCTCCTCACAGTTCCTCAGCTTGCCCTGGATGACAAGGGCTTGCAACAGAGCAAGAACCAGAGTAGAGCTTCCAAATCATGTTAGGTAGTCACCAGAAGATGTTTTTTATCTATATAATCTATAATGTATAAGGTAAGGCTGGGGTTGCCACAAATAGCTGAACTACAAACCTAGGAGATCAACAGGATAGAGAGATCTCCATCTAGAATGGACACGCAGCAGAGAGGCAAAGGCAGAAAGCAACACAAGTTCACAGTTTCTGCTATAAAATGAAAGCAGTAAATGGAAATATTACCATGCTATGACATCAGGCTGTAGAGTTTCATCGTGATCCAGAAACAACCTTGCATCTATATCTTTGTTGTTGAGATAGAGCTCATCATACTGTTTTGAGAGAACTTCAACCTTAAAGAACAATGGGGAAAAAATATATTTTATAGGAACACATTTGACAATTTGCTGAATAATATAAGCTAGACCTACCTCATGAATACAATGCTGAAATGCTAAGAGAATGACCTTGGAGCTCACAAAGCCACTTCTTACACAAATAGCTGAAACATACCCAGAGGAAAATCATCATTCCCACAGACAAAGAAAGATAATCTTTTAAAAGAGAAAATAATCCAAGATCATGAGACTTCTTTTTTTTCAAGACATGTAGCTCTTGACACCACAAAAAGAACTAAAAATAGCTAGAGTGGGAGACAAAGACCTGCAACTCAAATGAATGTTTTCAGGCTTTAAAATCTTTCTTTCCAGAGGAAAGAAGTGTCCCTGAGAGCAGGAAATGAAGTAGGAGTGTCCTTAAGACAGCTGCCAGACAGCCCAGTAGGTCCCTGTCTCTGCTGGTTAGGAGATGAAGGCCAAGACCCAACCTCAAACCCTCCTCTTCTGAGTGTAAGAGGAGTTTTCCCCCTTCCATATTAATATATTTGTAGTGGTGTAGGTTTTGAGACATACTTATTTCTACAAAAACAAAGACTGCTATTTCATATCAACATTGTTATTTAAAAGTTTCTTAGTTGATTGGATCTTATGACTTTGTTTTGCATCAAAAAGCTTGGTGGTGGTGACTTTCTTTGTTTGGGGGCTTGCTTTGTTTGGGGGGTGTGTGTTAGTTTTGAGTGACTAACTGGAAGTATGGAATTTTTTTTTAATCAGGGCCAGATACTAGCCTCAGCCTCAGATCTGCTACAGAAGTAGACAAGCACCTCAATTATCTATTCCCTGAGCCCTTAAACATAATAAATAATGCTGTGCTCTAGCAAAGTCCTGCTATAAAACCAGACAACTGTGTATATGAACCCAAATTAATCCATTCCAGGTCCTAAAGAAAAAACCCAAGCTGCAAATACCTCCTACACAGCTTGGCTCCTCGTCCTCTTATTTTTGCCAAATTAATTTGCTCCAAACTTATCTCATGGCTATTGAATCAAAGATTATCTTTAGATTTCTAGTCTTGTTTTATTTGTATGATTTTAAAAGTCCATTATCTACCAGAAAGTCAAAGGAGGTTCTCTCCCCTCCTCTACTCTGCCCTGGTGAGGCCACATCTGAAGTAGCATGTCCAGTTTTGGTCTATCCAGTGAGAGTGAAATACCAGAGGGAGTTGAGAATAAACTGTAATGACCTTCACCTAGAAGTTCATACAGGGCTTCCCAACTACATATACACACAATTTAAAAAGTCTAAACAAACTGCTGATACCCTGAAATTCATTTTGAAGGGAGATTAAGATCTTTAGTGGGTCTTGCATTTTGTCCCCAACACATCACACTATGAAAATGAACAGGACACACACTTGGCTGAATCCTGCAGACCTTCAGTCTGATAAGCTTCAGAGCTGCTGATTTTTCAGGTTACTACATCTACTGGTGACACACAGCTAAACCTGCTCTTTTAAGAATTCTGGATGTAAATACACTGCAAGTAATTACCTACCAAGACACACTCTTGCATGTGATTGCATAGAGAAGTTTGCTGTATTCAGGCTACAGCTTGGTAACGTGAAAGTAATTCTGCATGGACACAGCAGTCCAAACTCATGTCAGTTGTGAAATCAAGCCTAATCTTTTAGCTGTCTCTCCAACATGACTACAGTAACATGTCTCAATTATATTTAAATTAAGGTAGTTTAAGAATGTATGCATTTATAGGCTGACTTCAGAGACTTGATATTGTAATGGATGCATTTTAGATTAGTGGCCTCACACTAAGCTCATTGATAGGCAACTCTTGATGCCATGTTTTGCTTTGAGCAAAAACACTTGTTCAGCCTCAGGAAGTTAACTTAATAAATTAAAATGTAAAAGCTAAATATAGTCCATGAACACTGTGATCCCTGCTAAGCCACATTCCTGAAAAGAAAATGCATTTTGCTTAGTGATTTTGGAAGAACCTATTACAACTTCATCAATATGTGAAGAGAACCTTAAGTGATTTGGCATGAAGTAAATCATTGTTGTCAAACTGTCTGGAATTACCTCTGGTAGTCCATTTGAAGCTACAACACCAATAGAATTCAGGAATGGTATAAAACTTGTGAAATACAGATTTTTGACCTAAATAAAAGGGAAAAAAAAAAAGTAACATTAGAGGCAGTCATACAGAGGCAGTCATGCATACACTGCTTTCACATTTAACAAGAAATTAAATGAGGCACTTCTGGAGTTGCACTGTCTTTTGTTTTCAATAAAGCAAAAATCAAACATCCCTAAATATCCAAAACATAGTGATATGTAAGCATTCAGCACAAAATCCATTGCTGGAACATTAAATGACTAAATAAGGGAAGAACTGTGCTCTTCCCAGCCCTCTTGCATTTCTACTTCCATCATCTGCTTGGATATTGAATAAAAAACATCAGTCTTTTTTACATAGGAATAGATTTATCAGCAAAGGAAAAGGGGAAGGGGGTATTTAAGAACCCATTGTGTTGTTCTTTAAGAACCTGTTGTGTACATTTTCTCATCCTGGGATGCAGCTGTGAAACTCCATCAGAACAGCACTGGGTCCACACGCTACAGTCAGAGTGTAACTTCATCTTGCATTCTTCCACAGTTCAGATGCCCTGGTGAAGTTATCACCCATGGCAAAGGGCTTTGGTGGGGGGGGGTCTTTGGTTTGGTTTTGTTTTGTTTTTTAACCTACCTACTGGAGAACTATAGAATGGTAGCCTACCTTCATTACTGAACTTGAGCAAATAGTTAATAATAATAATAATTAATAATAGTTAATAGCATAACTAATGAGATTTTAAAAGACCACTTAAATAAAGGCATATTCCAAGATGGGGTTTAGCAGCAAGTTCTAACAAACTTTAAAACACAGGCATTACCTCATCTAAATTACAATCGTGCTCTTTACAAAGGACTTCGATAACTTTTGTATCGGTATCAATTTGCTTTGAAGTACGTGTATTCCTGTTCTGACCTCTTCTTGGAGTTTGAGCTGAACCATTAACAGTCACTGCACTCACAGCAGACTCTGGAAAGATAGTCAGAACCACCACAAGGTTAGTCTTCAAAAGAAATAGATGATATCAATTTTTAAACTGAAAGAGGTTTAAACTTTTTAATGATTTTTCAAGTCCTCTTCCTAAATATTTCCCTTTTCATCTGTTCAGCTGTGTGGAAAAAAACCCACATCGTTCCAGGAAACATACACAAAAAGAAAAGTACTGTTTAAATTCCTGCGTCAGTACTTGGGGCATTTTGCTTTTAAAAAGCTATTCCACATGGAAAGTAACAGCACTTTCTGTAAGCAGCTGTGAATAAGCATCTGTTTTGCAAAGCTAGGAAAGCCTTTTCACAGATGAGCAACTATTTCTTCTATTCTTACAGAGCTGTAAAACAAGGAGCTGAAAGAGCAATTTTATTCCACGTGTCTGAAGATTAATAAAGTCAATGCAGGACTTAAGTGCTGCTGGGAATCTGGAATATGGTTCTGTGGGGAATTCCTCCTTTCCCCAGACACCCCCAGGCAAACAAGTAGAAATGAAAAAGTTCACCTTGAAGAAGATATCAAAAAACCTTAATTCAGTAAGGCAGAAATATTCTGTTAAGCTCAAAGTAGGTAGCTTCAATATTGTCGTTCTGAAATATGCTAATAACATAAATAACATGTTAATATCATTAAATATTGTTGGTTTGGAATCGACACTCCAATCAGCATGTTGTTCTCATCTGTAACTTTGTATTTGACAACTGTCCTGAGAAAAATCTGACAAACTGCACTGCTCGGGTGGTTGGATCTTAATCCCCTCAGCCTCATTCAAATCATAAAGGCTGACATCATTTAGCACAATGTGAAGCCTTTTGGTCATGAGGATTTGAACAAAACACTATTGTTTGCTAAAAGAATGAAGTACTGTTTGACAGTTTACACGGCACCTGCACGTATCACACAGCTTCAAGTTCAAAATCCAGTGCTTTACACTTATGATAGCAATAGCCATATCTTAGTCTGAAGGGGCAGTGCTTCTTTTCAAGATCCAGTGCAAAGAACCAAACTGTTTCTCATAACGAGCTCCTAGTCTTCAGAATTTCACTAAAATAAAATAAATCAGTGTGAGCAGAGTTCAAATCCAGGTAGTTTCAATTTGGTGCTCTTTGAAAAAGGATGTGCTTTATCATGTGAAATAAGCAGTAGCATAGGTCTGTCCTACTATGAAGGACAAATCTAACTTCCAGATAGTACTGGAGGAGGGCAGGGATTTGCTTGCCACAAGCCCATCCTCTCCCATCCTTTGTTTGTACTGGCATTAGAATAAACCCGAGGTTATTTGTTCTTACCTGCAACAAATAATTACCTGGTCAGGCAAATATCCTCCAAAACACAGAATGTAAAGAATCTAGCAGAGAATATAAAATCTATTCTGTGACATTATAACCCCAGTGGATATTTAGTTGTGAAACAGAAATACAGCAAGTAGATTTAAGCTATAAACACCGGTGCTGCATTCAAACCCAGCAGATGATAAACTACTTAGTATCAAAAAAACCTGTTTTCCACATACTGTGGCTCCAAACACTTCATTATACCTTACAGAACAAAATATTCAACAAAAATAGAATTCTACCCTTGAAAATTACCATACTTTTTTAGTGAGGTGTTCCAGGGCTTAGGTATAAAAACTGAATGTACAAAAGGTTAATGCTGAACAGAAGTCTCTACAGTGAAGACCCACTGTATTTTTTCTTTATTAGATACACTAATAACAAAGGAGATGTAATAAAGACAAAGCTATCTATATTTTATCTCTGCCATTTTATATTGATCTACCACTGCAATTAGGTTTTCTGCCCACCATATACTTCTTGTACATTTCTCTTGTCATCATACTGCTGTACATCAATGATGTAACAGATTCATAGCACTGTCTTTTCCTTTTGTAACTCAAAGGAAACCTAAATAAGAGGTTCTCTGTCGTCATCTACCCAGAACCTGAATGTTCACCAGTGTAAAACTGCTTTTTTAACAAGTCCCTGAAAACCTGTATGGGCAGAGGACATAGCAAATGGATAGTAGGAATAGAAAAAAAAAGTAATTATATTAAATACACTGCCATATTCAGATAATTCAATTCTGTTCACTATCATCTAAATTGGAACTAAAACATAAAAAAAAATCCATTTTAATAAGTTTAAGAAGCTTTATTATGTTAATTATGAATGTTAGCGTGATTCTAATAGAAATTTAAACCAATTTACTTTCTACTTAAGTGAACAAAAAAACTAAAAACCTTACTGTATGGTTCCTTGAGCATAGCAGGAGGTGACAGTTTGATAAAATAGTCTAAGACACACAGTAACAACTGGAAAGAAATCACCAGGTCATCTTCCACTTGCAACACTTTACCTGCAAACATTTCAAAAGGTAAAGAAAACCTCTGTGAGACCTTTTGACTTCACTTTAGAAGTAATTTGGAAAAAGTACATATTTTGAAGTAAATGTAATGGAACACTACATTTGGAAATCCCAGAGCATCACAGTGTTCCTTACAGGCTATTGATTTTAAAATTCATGGTTCTTAAGAGTTTTCTTGCTTTCAGGAGAGCATACATACAAATAAATTCACTGTGCAAGAAGTTCCTACCTCCCAGTGCTCCTTCCTGATTTCTTTTTCTTATTACTATAGTGGAGTAACTGTAGACTGTTCTACCTACATGTACCTCTTTCTTCTGTGCCATTCTCCCTCACTTTCTTTTTTGTGGTCTTCCATGAGTTTTGGAAAAGCTGCAAAGCATTCAGAAAGCAGGAGTTGCTAGAACACCATGTGGAGAAATCCAAAAGGTGCCGTTACACTGTACGCTCAGCCTGCCGAATTTATATGAAATGACTCTAGAAAGTGACACCAATATTAGCACTAAGAGCACTTTTCAAATTCCATTATTCCAGTTGTTTCCAAACTACAACTCTTATGCTGGAGATGATGTCCAGGGCCATTCCAAGATGGTGTGCATTGCTACAAAAACTTTGGAAAGCCATCAGCGATTCACAACAGCTACAGATCACTACTTGTGCTCTATTACACGTGCAATTTCTGTATTATTTTCTATCAAAACTAAGCAAGCATCACCCAGGCTCTCCTGTGACTTCAATTACTTGCTGGTAAAGTTGAGCTTTCCTTACTCTCAATGAAAAGGCAGGCTGGATAAACTTTTGTGCGTTCGACTTTATGCTTATGATTGGAAAATTCTAGTGAAAAAGCTCCATGAAATTCAGCTCATCCAAGACCAATTATGATGGCAGAGATGTGTACATTTCATTGATAACACAGAGCTGGAGTAAGCAGCAATTAGGGTACATGATTCATTCCTCTTTGTAAGAGTAGTCCAGGGAGACAGGATTCTGTGGACTACTGTAATTGTTTCATCACTCAGCTTTAACTGGAACATCTGCCTTTTCAAGGAAGAATCATAGCATTCAAATGATATTATTTTGAGGAGTTAATATCTTAGAACAATATCTTCTTATTGTCTTTATTTTATATAGATGTATAATATATATAAGCCTTTTTAAAAAAAAATCAGAATAGACTTAAACACAGAGTACCAACCTTTAAAGTAAAAAAAAAAAACCAAAACCAACCAAAAAAAGCCAAAACACAAGTAAAAAATAAAACAAAACAAAACCAGAATAGACTTAAACACAGAATACCAACCTTTAAAGTAAAAAAAAAAAAAACAGACAAAACTAAACAAAAAAGCCAAAACACAAGTAAAAAAAAAATAAAACAAAACCAGAATAGACTTAAACACAGAATACCAACCTTTAAAGTAAAAAAAAAAAAAAAAAAAAAAAAACAAAACTAAACAAAAAAGCCAAAAAAAAA
>JANIJG010023134.1:9990-24238 GCA_024611175.1 Megaceryle torquata
CCCCAGCACTGCCAGGGCACCGCTGACCCCTGTCCCTCAGCACCACAGCTCCACGGGGGGCTTGGAAACCCCTCCAGCGATCACGGGGACTCCACCCCTGCCCTGGGCAGCCTGGGACAGGGTTTGACAACCCTTTCAGGGAAGAAATTTCTCCCAATGTCCAAACTAAACCTTTCCTGGTGCAACCTGAAGCCGTTTCCTCTTGTCATTTTGAGGACAGAGAGAGGAGAGACACAAACAACACGTGCTCATGGGTCATCAGTCTGGTTTGATTGGCCCCTGGGCCAGCAGCATGAAAGTTCTCTGAGCAAGCTTCTGGCGAGGCACCAGGCACCGAGTGGGGCACTGTGGGAGAACAGGGTGAATAGCTGAGGTTTGGGCTCATGGGAGGAAGATTAAATAGCACTGAGGAAACTGTAGAAGTGAGGAAGCGTTTCAGGGGAGGGCCCAAGGAGGTACATTTATGCAGACTGTGAGTCTAGGACAGAAATCTGAAGGCAGTCGGGGTCCACCATTGTTGCTGTGCAAGGCATGATGTGCTCAGAGCCCCCAGTGCCCAGGCAAAGGCTTCCTGATGGCACACTGGGCAGGCATCTCTGCAGAGCAGTTTGCTGATCTCAGATGGCCCCATCCCCCCTGAAAGCACCTGCCAAGCTGTTGAACACCCCAAAAAAGAGCCTTGGAGTGGGTGCATGAGGTTCTAACTTTGATTTGAGTCAAATCCCCTGACAATCTGGATGACACAAACCAACCTACAGACCTACGCTTCCATTTCCACGCTGATTTGTCCAATTCCTACGCTGAGATCTGTCTATAAAGACCCCGTGAATGACTATTAGTTCCTCTACCACCAGTGGGCAAAGAGTTGGCAACAAGAATCAAAAATCCCTTAAATTAATCATGTTACAACAATAACTGATGACTGAAAAGCCTGGCCATGCATGCTGATTGTTTACTAGGTGCCCATGCAATGGCAGGCAGCCAACCGCGCGCCCGCGAGCGTGGGGGGAGGGAGGGGAACTTGTCTCTCGGAGCCCAGGGCTTCAGAAGACAACTCCTCCCAACTTGCTGCTCAGCTAGCCTGTGGTCTCTGGCTAAACAGGCTCCCCAAATGACACCAGTGTCACCACGGTCACTGAGTGCCAGGCTACAGAACATTTCAAGCGACCAAACAGTTGGACAGACGCCAGGTGGGGATTTCAAACCAGCACAGACGTCAACAAAACCCCACGAGCAGTTATCTGAACCTGTCAGGGTCTAATCATTTTTGAATCCTGACCCTTGGTCTCGAGGTACCTCGTGCCTGTAGATGGGAGATGGTAACAACCGTTCGCCAGCACGCAGCGATTCGACAGGAACAGCTGCAACGGGCACCGCGTCACGAGATGCATCTCACTGATGCTCAGCTGCAGCAAATACCCACACAGCGCTTCTGGCCGTGTCCTACTGTGGGACAAGTGAAGCTGCAGACACTGAAATAAAAATAGAACAATCTCCTCCCCACGTGAAGTGGCAGCTGCTCTGGATGACTGCGGCGCTGCCCAGCAAATTACTGAGCAGGCAGAGGCACAATTCCCCGGCCCGTGTGTTAATCACCTGCATCCGGAGGGTGAGCACAGAGAGACCCTGCAAGTCACGAGGCTTTAGGCTGTGGCAGAAGAAATCTCCCTGCTTACAGCCTGACACTATTCCTGCACCAAAGTTCTCCCAAACTTGAACAGCAAGAATGTAGGAAGGTGAGCAGAACCAAAACGAGAACGTTAGGTCACGGCAGAAGTGAGTTTAGGCACAGTCTTCCAAGTATGAAAAGCAGACTAAAGCAGACTCAGTTGACTGGGTATAAATAGAATAACAGAGGCCATCTGACAAAAGCACGGGAACTGCCAAACGGGAGAGCGCGTCAGATGTTACCGGTGATCAAACCTCACACGACAGACTCCGGAGAAGTCGGTGCCTTCCCCCAGCAGATGCCCACGCTCTGCTCTGAGCCACGGTCCATCTTCAAGCTCAGGTGGGACTGCAGTAAGGTATAAAAGCAGGTAGGCAGTGCCAAGGGCTGCTTTCTTCTGGCCCCTACAAATGTGTTCAAGGTACTCACAAGACTGCTTCAGTTCTGTTGGCCCTTCGGAGACAACGCTCGCGTATCTTAAAACTTGACCAGGACGGAAATAGTCAGCATGGCCTGTTCTACACAGAAAGCAAACCTGGTTTACAGAAACAGCCAAGTTGCACAGGAGACAATAACTGAAGAGAACTGTGAGCTTTAAAAATACGGCTACTTACTTCAGAGCTGAAGCACAACCCCATTGTCTCTCCCAGGTGGTAACAATTCTGCTAGAGATAGTTCAGCCATACCAACTAGCAGCCCTCAAATACCCAGCACAACCATTTCATATGCTTGCCCTGGATTTAAAAGAACTTCCTTGGGCATAAAACTACCTCTGCACGTGTTTGGGGTGGTGGAGGCAAGACACAGAGCTTGGCTTAACTAACGAGCACCAGCCAACCTTCAGACAACCCACAGTGAAGACAAGGTTCTTCAGCTTTACCCATCATCAATACGTGAGAAACTCAGTGAATTCAGTGCTGAAGTGTGGCCACCAACGTGCAGCCACCAACGTGCAGCAGGGATGGGAGTAAGACTCTCGATGGCAGGCAAAAGACCATCACCAGTGGTTTCCTGAGCCAGTTTGGATTCTGAGTACAAAACCACTCTCAGATTTGTGCAACCATTTGATCGCACCAGGCAGAGGTCACTGAAGTCTCAAGGGTAAAAACACAGAGCAATTTACAGCTTACCCAGCTTGCAACACTTTTCCATTGCGCCTTTAATGAGAACATCAAAACCAGGTAAGTCGCAGCGCGCTGTAAATTTGCTGCCAGTTTGCTGGGAAGATCCCAAACTGGGTGTTAATGCTAAATCTTTAGTCTTCCAGGAATCACAGCGAGCTTGAAAAGCAACGGCAACTAGGAACAAAACCAGCACCCAGAACATTAAACCAGAACGTTTCAGTCATAGAAATCCTCAGCCACATCTCCTGGGGATGTGTAGCTTCTTTTGCTACAATTGATTTTTTTTCTCTTTTATTAAAAGGTGATGATATAAACCCCAGCAGCACACAAAAATAAACCCAGGCAGTTGAGAAAAGCAAGGAGTGGGGCCTGGTGCCTCCCACTACACTAGTCAGCATGCACATTAATTACTCAAACACTGCTGTCCTTAATGTTTCCACGTGGTGTGGTATCACTTTGATATTTAGGACCTCATCCACCCTTACTAGGCTCATATCCTGTCCAGGATTGTGGGATGTTCAAGAGCAGAATGCAGGGTAGCAGAGACTAGCAAGTGAACTTGGCAGCTACATTGTTCTTCATCTCCAAGCTCATTCATCTGCATTTGTGCTAAGTATGTCTTAAGAAAATCCAAACAACAGCAGAAGGTAGCCCTTTCTTGGACAGAGTTGGTCAGTGGCTGTACCGAGGACCTTCCCCAGTCAAGGTTTCTACGGTTCACCAAGGATCAGCCCAGCCCCTGACACTCTATTGGCATCACGTGTCTCTGACCAGGGCTAAAATGAGTCACAGCTACTACACCCTTAGATTCTCAGGGGCCCTCTGCTGGCATCCACAAAGGACCATGTGGGCTTGACAGTCCCATAACAAATTTCCCCAGTAAAATTCAGGTCGGGCTGTGAAAGGAAAGCTTAAAAATGCAACACTGATGCCTTTTGATCTGAGGTCTGCTTTGCTAGTAGTGGCAAATCTTTGACAGAACAAAAGGTATTCAGAGTAGATTAATCCTAGAATATATATGACGAAGGCTTATTTAATCTAAACATACCCAAGTACTGATAGTACATGAACAGCCAGCACATCTGATTTTACAGGCCTTAAAAATCCTTCATGCAATTGAATCACACCCCTGAGGAAGCTGTTTGGCTTCTTTAAACTTAATGGTTGGCATTGTTGTCTGAGAGTTGCTGCTGTGAAAGCACCTACTCCAGAAGACCATGGTCTGGGGTCAGCTCAATGGAAAGATTTGCATTTCCCCGTTATCCTGTTAGCCCATGAGGTTAACCTTTTAGGTTTCAGAGTTACTCCACCAAGACCTGGCTGTTGCAGGGAGAACCTCCTCACCAGAGTGCAGACAGTTCACAGCCAGGCACCTCAAACACAACAGACATTCGTGGCTGGAGACTGGCCAGTTCAAGAACACCCAAGTTTCCTTGCAAAGCCAGAAATGACAGTCTGCAGGTGCAATGATATGTCCAACCTCCTCCTCCTTGCTCTCCCCAGATTTCTATGCCACCCAAACTGGCTGATCAGAATGACAGAAGAACTGAAGAGTCTGGGGAGCAGAAAAGGGAAACTTCACTACTAAAGAATCCCAGCATGGGAGGAGCTGGAAGAGACCTCTGGAGATGCTCTGGTGCCACCCCCCTGCTTCATCCAGCAGGGTCACCCAGAGCAGGGGGCCCAGCAGCTCAGTATCCACGTGGGGCTGGAATCTCTTCAGAGAAGGAGACTCCACAACCTCTCTGGGCAGCCTGGCACAGGCTCCCACACCCTCACACCAAAGAACTTTCTCCTCCTGCTCAGATGGAACCTCCTGGGTTCCAGTTTGTGCTCATAATCAATAAATTAGAAGGGGAATCCTTAACCTACTCTACCTTAGAGAGTCTCTTGTTTTCCCGAGAGACTTGGCTCTTTCATACAGCAGCAGGCAGCTTTTAGTACTCTCTCCATAGGCAATGCCATCAATTAACATCCACATAATTTGCTGCTCCATGTGGCAGCATCGATCAGGGCCTGTCTTGGAACAATTACTGCTCAGCACACTTCAAAGGAGTGCTCCTTCTCTCTGGTGGTCCTCACTGAGAATCCTGAAAAGGCAAAGGATGGAGGAGTCAGAGAAACATCAAATGGGCTGGGCTGTATTTACGGATCTTAGTAGACCACGGTTTAAAAATAACCAAGTAGGTTTTTCTGGCTCCTAAACATCCTTTTTGCCTTGTAGAAAGTCTAGCATATTGTTTTCATAATCAAGTTATTTGGCTAACACAACAGCGATTTAGATTAGGATTTGTTTACACAGCTAAATATGTTGAGTAATGAAATTAAAATGAGCTCTCTGCTTCTGTCACATCTGCAATAGTAACTGGCTTCTTACGGCTGAGGACAAGCCGGCTGCACAGATGTTTCTTGCTAAGGGATAAATCAGCGCTAGGTGCCATTTATTGCAGCGCTTTTACTGCCTCCTTCCCCGAAGGAGGGAATGTTGCCTGCACAGCCACCAGATGTGACCTGCAAGACGGTGTGAAATACCATTACAAGCAAAAACAGGCCCCACATTCCATATCAGCATCTGCAATGGCTCATCAAGTATTTATCAAACCATTTGGACACTGCTACAGGTCCCGGCATCGTACCTCAGCCAGAATTTACTTATTATAACCTGCAATGAAAAAGCCAAGCATTCTGTAAAGTGGCCAGTGCCTGGAACAGGAGATCCCATTTTAGTTTGGTTTCCTGCCTTAAAGGTCAAACTTCTGAGCAGACACTGCTGCTAGAAAGTAAAGATACTGCAGGAGATCAAGGCAGCTGCTCTTCAGGGCACTGCAGGGAAGAGTTTCTCTTCTCTGCCATCCCGTCCCACGTGATGTCAATCCTTTGATGGTGACAGGGAAACAGACATTACCTTGTGCTGGTGCCTGTGTGAGGAGAACAGAGACGAGGGAGCTCCTCGCCTGTGGAAGGTGGCACAGCTCAGCCCAGCTCTGCTCGGTGGGGGCAGGTGGATCCAACAGGAGAGACTCACCAGTGACCCAGCACTCCACGACAGCCAAGCCTGGCCTCGGAGCCACGCTGGCTCCTTCTCTGCGGCAGATGAGAGCAATACCCACAGGCTCTGAAGCAAAGAGAGCCAAACTTCTCAAGATGCACTTCTTGGAAGGTTTCTTGAAGCAAAACCTGACGTTTCTGATTTAAAAAAGAGCAAAGGATGGGTTTTTCTTCCCTGAGCTAATCTGTGTCTCTGATTTGCTTCGCTCGTTACGCGGACAGAAGATCCTGTCAACACAGAAATAATGCCAAGTATTTACAGTTTAATGGAACCCAGGGACCAATTAACACCACAGAAAACCACCAGGCAGCGTATTTCTTACCGTAACAGGAGGGAAATGTAACATTGCTGCTGGTGCCCCTTTTCTTAAAATCAAGCACCAGTGCTTTGTCAGTGATTTCTCAGCAGTCATGTTTATTATCTGGTAGTTTTACCAGTGCCCATTTATCAGTCGTTTCCCACGTGCTAGGTTCAGTCACAAACCCCCTCTCTTCTGTGCTCCAACCCCAAAAAGAAAAGAAAAAAAAAAAAAGAAAGGAAAAAAAACCCCAACAACTTAATGCAAAAGCAACTGTCCTTGGTTAGGGCGTCAGAGCAGCGAAGCTAGAACCTGCCCTCCACCCCCAGCTCTCGAACTGCTGCTTCCTCAATGGCTCGATGGACGTGATGCACCTCGTCCTGCGTTAACGTCCTCTCCGGGTGGCGGTAGGTGATACGGTAGCAGTGGCTGACCTTCTTTGTCCTACAAAACACAAACCAAAAGAGGACTCATAAATACATGTGCCTACAGATGCAAAATACCCTCTGGATTGTTTTTTATTTGCTGTTTAATTTTGTTCCTGTTGCTTGAAAATCACCTTAATGCCAGAGTACACAGTCCGGAGAGGTGGGACTGAGAGGAATTTTAATTCTGGCAGAGGACTTTGCTGAAGTCCACTTCAGACCTTAACTTGTACTGCAGCATGGTAGCTTCTTACTGGAGCAAAGGAGCCTGGGAAGACAGCTCTGCTAACACCACTGAACTGCTGCTGACTCCACCAGTTTGGTGTGAATGGGGCTACGCTGAGGGAGCACTGGGCACACACACCCCCTCGGACCCATGGTGCTGCAAGTGATGGGCATAACGAAGATACCACACAACCTCAGGGCACTGGAGAGCAGTGGTGGCAGCTAATGTGAGGTGTCACTCAAGCCTCACCACCCAGGCTCCAGACTGGGGGAGACTGAACACACAGAATCCCAGCACGGTGGGGGCTGACAGGGCCCTCTGGAGATGCTCTGGTGCCACCCCCCTGCTCCACCCAGCAGGGTCACCCAGAGCAGGGGGCCCAGCAGCGCAGGGTCCAGGAGGGTTGGGAATCTCTCCAGAGAAGGAGACTCCACAACCTCTCTGGGCAGCCTGGGACAGGCTCCCACACCCCCCAGCAAAGAAGTTTTTCCTCAATATTCAGACAGAACTTCCTGCATTCCAGTTTGTGACTGGTGCCCATCATACTGTTGCTGGGCACCACTGACAAGAGTCTGGCCCCATGCTCTTGATCTCTGTCCTTTAGATAATCAAGCAAACCAGCAAGTTACTTAAGAGTGAAAAATCTCCTAGCTCTCCACCAAAGCCAGGCTGGATTCCATAGCTCTTACAAGAGCATCTCTACAACTGCATTACTGGTGTTACTGAATTTAAATGGCAATTGTGGCATCCTTTTGATTTTTAATTTCAAATGGAGCCCATGCAGCTGCTTCTTTCAAAGGTAAACACTCACTTCAGTGCAAGAAAGAAATTCTGAGGGGAAAAGTAACAGGAAATCAGAGATCAAATACTAGACAGAAGGATGTCCCAGCTGGGCAGAACTCTGCATTTCATGGCACACAAAGGCATTCAGCAAGCTTTGGGTCAACTCTCTCCTGAAAATTCTTTCATGTTAGAAACCATGTTTACGGTGACTATTTGATTAAAACTAAGGTTATATGCACTCATACACAAAGATAACTCTCCAGATACTAATTTCAACCTCAGATCCTACTAGAAACAGGCACAGGTCGTTTTTATCTCAGAAGAGCTATTTGATACTAACTTTGTCCCACCCAATAAGTGTGGGAAGCTTGCCCTGCTCCCACTGGCAGTTTACAACAGAAAAGGTTATTTCAAATTAAAGCATTCCTCCTTTTTTTGTGTGTGTAAAGATAAAGCAAGTTATATCTGACTAGCACAGGAAAGGGCAAACTGCATTTCACGAAGCATTAAGCTGACTGCAGTTAACTGATAAAAACCAGCCAAGGGCTGTCCCTGGGCGCGGGTTAAATGCTGCACAAGAGTGATCTTGGAGAAAAGGGGAGGTGTAACTGTGGAGAACGTGTTGCTCTGCTCTGCTCCACCTCTGCAAAGCAGCCGAGAGGACTGACCTGGGAGGAGCAAATAAATGGAACAAGAAGGGTTTGGCCACATGCTGTATTGTGAAGAGAAACTTGAGTAAGAGAGGGGAGTAAGGAACTGGGACTCAACAGAAAGAATTTTCAAAACCAGGCTGGCGAATACCATTCCACCTGGTAGCATTCCAGCTTTTAATGGTGCTGCAACAACCCGCCTGACCAAAAACCATCTGCAGACTGCTTTGGCTGAAAATCTCTTTAGAAGATGGACAGTCACAGGCTTGATCCTGAAGTCTGGAATACCCTGGGAATATATCCCACCATGGAAAACTCATTACCAGCATTTAATGTGATGTGAACACAAGTTTGCTTAATGGATTTAAGCTGTGGCAGGGGTGGTTACAACACGGTCGTGGTTAACTGAAGGCAATGTGTTTAAGTGTCCCCCTCCCTCCCAGTGAGCTGTCCATTCATGGGACAGATGAAATAGGTCAGAGCAGGAGGCGATGGTTTCTTGTGGGTGTTGTGGAAAACCAGAATCTTTAGGAAGCTTTTAAGTTAGGAAAGGGCAGAGGTTTTACAGAGCAGCACTGGACTAGAGCAGTTCTGTTACCTGCAGCTAAAGTTAAGCATTAGTGCGGGAGAAATGAAACAGGGATTGCATTAAATGTCATTAATATAAAAGAATGTACCTACTAATGGACACGGCTGGCTACACAGAACTCACGCGGCTGGTACGTTACGTTTCTCTCCCACCTTTCAGGCAGGTTTATTTGGCTCTTTGTTACCCATTTAAAGAAGGAATACGACGGTTCAGTGCTATTTCAATAAAAGACAAGATGAGTTTCAAAACCTCGAGCATTGTTTTCAGAGCAGCATTAGACAACTTTCCACAGGAGAAAGGGAAGAGCACTTTTGGCTCTTCCCTTCCCCTAATACTTACCCCTCCACCCCTAAGTAAGGTACTAAGGCAATGTGATCACTCGCTGCCGCCAGCTGCAACCAGAAACAATTGTCAGCAAATACCACACGTTTGCCAATTCCCTTTCTTGCTTTCCTTTTGTTCTGCAGAGTCCCAGAGCGCTCACCTACCTTAAAGATGGCTCTGCAAATGCAGAAGGGACTCTGCTGCGTGCCACGCTGCAGCCTGACCGTGAGAAGCAGCAGCTCTCTGTCCTGAGCACACAAAATTGGACGCCAAGACCTCGAACAGCAGCTTCACCGGGTTAAAAAAACCCAATAAAAATAGAAGCTGAAGAGCTCTCTCGCCAGGCTTTACATCCCTGTTTAGGTTCACAGTCGTGCAGACTCCTCTCCCATTAGGCTTCAGCTGATCTTAGTGTCACAAGTCTCCTCTGCACCAGCCTGCGGCTCTCAGGTAATGAAACGCAGTGAGCACAGCAGAGCCCTGCTCCAAGGGGAAAGGGAGATGGGGATTTATTCTGATGCTGCAGGAGGAAACAAGAATAGGGGCTGGGAACAAACACTGGAGTGAAACAATGCCTAATGCTCTTGCATTGCAGGGGTTTTTTCTGGGGGGGAACAGCTTCTCCTCGTGATTTTCAGGAGCTGGTGTCCAGCTGCCCACACGTGCCAGGTCAGCCTCACTGCACGGGGCCAAGCTGAAGGTTCCTCTGTGTGTTTTGGTATTTCAGCCTGACGTTGGACAGCGTGAAATTAAGGGCCCTTACTCTGCCACTAATCTAATAAAACCAAAAGCACAAAAGCAACTAAACTTGGGACCAGGGCTTGAATAAGAAGCTGTGTCAAGCAATAAAAGTAATAGTCAAGTGTGAGCTTCCCCTGCGTGGAATTCCACCAAAGGATGTTTTGAATAGTACTTGGCTACAAAGCTGATCCCAGAAGCTACCAACAGCAAACCACTTAAACATAGTGGGGAACATCTCTGGGTGGTTAGATAAGACTTGAAACACAGGGTCATTTGGCAACCAAAATGTTGCCTGAAGAATAAATGCCTGGTATTTGCATTTGTCTCAGCCACAAGCAGTATTGCAACAACAATGAAAATGCCTCCATCCTGTACTTGAAGAAGGAGATAAAAGGGGCAGCAGTGTGTGGGGGAAAAGAACCACTTTTTATGTGTTCTACTTTCCACCTGTCTTAAAGAAAGCACAGAAACACAAAGACTTCTGTAGGGGGGTTACTCCTGCTCGTAGGTGGTGAGGACGACACAGAACCAGACTTCTTTCTAGAAAGCTGGATTTACTTTGATGAACAGAAAAATAGAGATGACAATCATCCCACAGCATCAAGGAGATGAAAAAAGTACCAGTTCTTTTGTACTCTGAGCAGTGAGCTAAGCGGTACTACTCACCACCACATCTATCTTGCACCTTTTCCTACTGAATATTACTTACAATGAAAAATCCACAGACACGGTAATGCAAGTATTTGAGATTATTTTCTCTCTATTAAGTTAGTTGTGTTAATGAGGTTCTCTGAGGTCTCCCAATTTCTGCTATAGCAGTTTGTGACCTATACCCCCCCTCCAAAGATCCATCATGACCTTATGTAAACCTTCACACAGCACTCAGCGATCACAACATGCTGCACAGAGATCGTGTCATGCTCTGAGTATGCACAGAATGACTTCAGGGAAGAGAAAGGCTTGCTTTGTTCACAGCAAAGTCCTGAAAGGGATGATGATGGGAAGGAATTAAAATACTCTCTCGTGCTAGTAACGTCAGAGGTGTTGAAGCCATGGGGAGAGCAGAGGTTTGGTTTGGCTTTGTGGCTCCAACAGTTTCAGAATGGTTCATGTAAGTGGAAATGGGGAGGAATATTAAGCTGGGAGGAGAAGGAGGGAGGAAGAGAAGAAAGAGGAAGGAGATGCAATTACCTTTTCCTTTTTGTTTCACGCTTTCCAACCGCATCCACCACTACAAGAGCGGGCACAACTGTTAAATGTCATACTATAAATTTTAAATTGACAAATAGCCCTCTTTGCTAGAAACCCCATCATGGAAAATGGCAAAGGCTCGTGCTATAGACCTTATACTGTCAGTGGCAAGTAATTCAATTTCCATGGTGATAGGCATGTAGAATTTAGCAGCAATTCTCTGAACAAAGGCCTTTCCCAAAGACCCATTCCCACCAGCCCTTTTGAATGCAAATATTCCATTGCTCTGGAAGAGCACACGTACACAACAGCCTATTTTAAAAAACAGACAGGTTTTGTTAAAGGTGAAAGGCATCAGATCATCTCCAGAAAAAAAGAACCGTCCCACAGAAATCAGGGTATGGCCATTTCTATCACACTTCTTTCCCAGCTGAGCCTGGCAGAAGGATGGTTCAGCTTCAAGGATAGTTCAGGTCAACATAACCATGTTGACACTGTCGATGTTATTTGACCACTGTGAATTCTTTTGGTGGTCATTTTAAAAGAGAAGCACTTTCACTGACAGCTGGTTGGACCAAAATATTGTTCTTCTGTTTCACCAAACTGAGACAGTAGTGGACTTTTTGCTCTTTTCTAATTGGACTAATTGGACTCGGTGGAATCTGTATCTGAATACCAAACTCTGAAACTGCTTGGCCTTTTCATTCTTTCTTTCTTTAATATTAATTCCATTTTAAGGTTTTCTCTTAATGTAGGAAAAAAATAAAAAAGGCAAAAATTCTG
This sequence comes from Megaceryle torquata, assembly GCA_024611175.1. Taxonomy (NCBI): domain Eukaryota; kingdom Metazoa; phylum Chordata; class Aves; order Coraciiformes; family Cerylidae; genus Megaceryle; species Megaceryle torquata. The sequence continues at coordinate 21,843 of JANIJG010023134.1, forward strand.
TTAATAGCCAGCTTATCGAGAGAGATAAAGAGCACAGTATGGGATGCAGTGGCAAAGGACATAAATTACACCTGCTAGTTAAGATAATGAAAAGTAGATGGAAAATGAAAGCACTTGGAAGCTTTTCAGCTTCCCAGTCACTGAGACACCATTAAATAGCCATAAATAGGATCTCAGCCATTGTCACGTATCCAAAACCACTGGACTGGTTTGACAGTCTTGACCAGGATTTTCCTTTTCTACCTCAGTCGACCACCTAATTTCATTTTTAACCCAGTGACTCTGATTCCTTCAAGAAAGCAATGACTGATGGTTGCAAAGCAGGTATGAAAGCACTTCTCAAGGCGATGGATTCCAGCATCAGTGATGACTGCTTGTCCTCCAATCTCCTCCTCTTTGGGAAAGCCATCTATCAAAGCACAGGCAACAGAATTCCCATCCTAGCTGTTCTACACCAGCACTGAGGAATCCTCTCCACATGGATTGACTGAAAGTTGTCCCTCTTGTAAGATCAACTCTGTGCTCTCAGGCCACACCTGGCCTCCAATTTTTAGGGACTCCCCACTCCCTCTACTATGTCACCTCCAACTGACATTTTTATGTGCTAAACCTAGAAAAATCATTGTATGCTGCAAGTAAGAGAGAAAAAGTGATAGTCTCAGCATCTGACAGGACAGAATAGCTGCTCTGTGCACAGCAGAGAGGTTTATTTAGCTTCACTTTCCTCAGGTTTGACCAAAAAGGTTCCGTGCCAAATGCTTTTTGAAGTCTAATCATGTTTTCACCAAAACAAACTGTAAGGGGCAATGCTTTTTTTGTTATTTGTTGTTTAAAAATTGACCACTAGAGGCTTAAACATTCCCCAACCCATCAAACAGAAGAATAAAATAACTCAATTTGGATATCGTGCCTCGTGGGAACTGACATCTAAGCTCCTCTACCTTCTCTTTCCCTGTGTAGATCAGACCCCATGGCAGGACTACATTTCCCATGAGAGGCCAAGGCAAAAAATTCCTATGATGGATCACCTCTCTCCCTGGAAAAGCGCCTTGGCTGACAGAGCTGATGAGGAGTCGGAGCACGCGGAGGAGGACAGAAGCACGTGATACCTGGAAGTCCTGGCAGCTGAGGCGTTTTGGCTGCCAGACAGAAAATTCTTACAGAAGAATGTACATTTTCAGTGAGTAAAACTACAACAAATCAACATATTTTCTGTCATCGCTGTCTCTCCCACTTTTTCCACATTTCTCTTGACCTCCTGAATCCCTAGTAATTTAGTGGCAGCTCTGGCAGCAACAGGCTCTGTGGGTCTGGCAGAACTTCATGACGTAGATAACTCATTTGCAACCCCTTGCGCCTTTCCAGGGCAACTGGCCAGTACTGGAACAGGTCAGGGACACAACCAGTAACCCTGGAAGACACACTGTGTTTGCAGAGCTGCTCTGCTTCCTGTGCAGACATTATATTCAACTCCCTCTGAGCCACAGTGTACAAGTGAGAGGCTGGAAGAGGCTCTGGTTCTACTTCTGTCAAGCAGCAATATTAATGATTCCATCACTGGTCATTAGCCACAACAGTATCACTCAAAAGTTTCCAACCATTGGCAACCAAAACACCATCTGGAAGCACTTAAGAGTGACAACCTATCTCCACAATCTGAACAAATCCAACATGAGAGGTGAATTTGGACTCTTTCAAATGCTATTTAAAATATTTATAGTAAAAATGTTAAGTGTGATACCTTTTCAGTTCTTCTGAGCGAAAGATCAAAGTAAAGAAGTATTAAATATTTAGCAGTTTTTTCCCACAACTAGATGTTAATACTAAAGGCTACAAAAAGTATTACTAAAATTAACACTGCTGTCAAATTAAAACATATTTGGTAATTGAGCAGAAAGGGAATTTATATGAGAATTTAAAACAATTCATTCTCCTAAGAAACGACGATGGATGGGAGTGACAGCTGCTTCAGATGCATCTCCACCAAGGAATAGTAGAAATCAGGGTCTACAAAGTTAGAGGGCAGACAAGCGCATGGGAAGGACTGGATGCAGCTTCAGGTACTAGTCTAGAGTTCCTCGCTGAAATCTGTGGGTTTGTCCTCACCACACTGAGGTGGTTAAGTTCCATTTACACTTGGTAATAGCTCAAGTAAAGCAGAACATGGCTCTGGACTCAGATCAAGAACCTAACTGATTTTTCCGAGGTCAAACAGCAAATGGATGAGATGGGAGGGACCTGGATAAATGCAGGCACAGACCCTTCAAGTTAGAATCACAGAATGTTCTGGGTTGGACGACACCTTTCAGAGTCAACTACTGCAACCCCCTGCAGGGAGCAGGGCCATCTGCAACCAGAGCAGGGTGCTCAGAGCCCCGGCCAACCTCCCCTGCAAT
>JANIJG010023134.1:37751-62264 GCA_024611175.1 Megaceryle torquata
CCCCTGCAATGGTGCCAGGGATGGGGCAGCCACCACCTCTCTGGGCAGCCTGAGCCAGGCTCTCCCCACCCTCAGCATCAAAAATGTCTTACTTCTATGTAGTCTAAATATTCATCTTTTAGTTTAAACCATCACCTCTTGTCCTGTTAAAAAGTCTGTCACCAGCTTCCTTCTAGGCCCCTTGAAGTCCTGAAAGGCCACCAGAAGGTCTCCCCACCGGTGAGAGCAAATACACATTTCATTATATACAACAGAGAACATGACAGGCTTGCTGGGAGAAATGCATATAAGAGGGATGAATCTGGGGTAGATTTTCCGAAGACCTTTTGAGAGCTTCAGAACGTCAGGGCTGTTTTCAAGGTGCCTGAAGTCCAGATGGACAGGAATGTGCAAGTGCCTCCCTCCAGCTGACTTCAGAAATGCAAATCCCATTGCTGACCTAAGCTGATGGTAATGTCACTTTGGAAAATTTCACTCAGTATCCCGGAGGTAATTACTCCTTTACATCATTTGCTTGCAAGTAAGTAAAGCACACAATTCAGTTACCTACACTGAAGTTGTTCAAAACCTGTATATCAAATGGAAAAATCACTTATCTTAGATGCTATTATTAATGCAACAGCTTGATTAATGCTGCAGGGAAAAAGGAAAAAAAAAGTTTTTAAACTTTTTCATAAATTTAAATACCTTTGAGGAAACGTGGTGTTTATGATCATACGGGAGTCATAAAAATAAATACAGAAATAAAGCTCTGACTTATAAATACATTTAAACCAAGAAATAATATTTAGGGATCATAAAGAAAGAAATAAACCCCTAACCCTTAGGTTTTAGCTGAAATTTGCTCTAAGCTTTTTGGGGTTTCCTTCTTTGCACAAGAGCCAGGAGATGCAGACCCATGTGTATGGGAACAAGCTCTACATGACTCCCCATGCCCCAAACCCACCATGTTTTATTCCGTGGGATAAATACCAGTGATATCAGTGCTTTGCCTGGTCAACACATTCACAATGCGACGAGGATTTCATAAAATCGTAGCACTTTTGCCTAAGCAATGACACTCAACTTTCTGCCTCAAAAATGCTTTACTTGCGTTCCCCTCATTTTTCCTCTTGACTGTGGCCAGTTCAAGCTGTGAATTTAAACTGAACTAGCTACTACCCTGCCCTGCTTCAGTGTAAATTTACAAGTATGTGTAAAAGTTACAGGCTGGAGGTAGTTTGCCACACCAGCGTATGAAAGCATTCTGTGAGAACCACAGCCAGATGCAGGGGCTTTGCCTCTACGGGATCACAGTTCAGCCAGCATCTACTAGAAGAACATTTTGAAGGGTCACGTTGAAAACCAACAGACAGCTCGCTTGCTTCTGTTGTAGAAAACCAAACCACTCTTGCCTTGCACGTGGTTCATTTTCTTCAGTAGTTTTAACATCTGCTGTCTGTCTGTTCTCCTCTTACTCAGGGATGCATCAACCTAGGCTGGCTGGGTCTTTGTGAGGCCCAAACTATGATCTCCTCTTCATAAGGTTTCTGCTTCTCATACTGTAGGTTTCATTACTCCCCGGTTTCTACCTGACCTGGCCGCACAGCCGGTTTTGGCGTCAGGAGGCAGATGCTTGTGCAGGTGGCAACACCCTGGCTAAGTGAATAAAATCTCACCCTAAGTTACTTCAAGTGCACCTCTTTGGCTCAATTTTTTCGCTCGTTGACAGGAGCGTTTTAATTAAAATGTGAAAAAAGGAAAAAAAAGAGCAAGGCCAAAGCTGCGTGCATTGAAAACACGAACGGCGGTTTCCAGGCTGGGAAATCTGGCACTTCCAAAGCTGCTCATACCATATGTTGGAAATGCTAAAGAAACAAAGATCATTAATTATGTTGAGTCCCTGGTAGCCAGGCTCTTAACAGTTCCCAGGTCTGCAGTGTTCCAGCCACGAACAGAATTGCATAGATTCCAGTCTGTTCCCCTTCTCTTTTATCACCTGAAACTAAAGTTTCCCCATCTCTCCTCCTCCCTACTCCTGTTGGCCTATGTGCCCTCTGGCCACTTGGACATTTTTACACTTTATCTCAATGAAGACCTGCTCTCGAACAGCATCTCTGGGTGGTATCACAAGCCCATTTATTTCTACCTCCTGGATAAGACAACCACACACTCCCTCTGGGGAGCTCCTGATAGAGGGAGGGATCCCCATTCAACTCAACTGCCATCCCAAGACCAATCAAAGGGTTCCCCAGACGCAAGCAAACACCCAGTAAAAGCTGCACAGAATGAACACGTGGAGGTGGATGGTGGGATATCCAGTCTTTGTCCACGCGGGGCTGGTACAGAGAGTCTGAGCCTGGTGTTTTCCCACAGGATCACAGGGAGAACATTCAACTCCCCGAGAATGAATAGCTCAACAAATGAGTTATTAAGAATTTAACTACACAAATCCCAAGAGAGAACTGTTGAAGCCTATTAAAAATGAATTTGAAATCGCTCCTCTATACGGAAAAGACACTAAATGCCAGTGTTGCAGGCCCTCCCTGGATTATAAGAACATGTTTCTGGACCACTGGGAAGTTTCTATTTGAGGAAGCCTGAGACAGCACTAGTGAAAGAAGAGTCTCCACTCTGTCATCGAGGGAAAGTGCCAGACTTAGAATGATACAATCGTTCTGGTTGGAAGAGACCTTCAAGATCAAGTCCAACCCTTCCCCCAGCGCTGCCAGGGCACCACTGACCCCTGTCCCTCAGCACCACAGCTCCACGGGGGGCTTGGAAACCCCTCCAGGGATCACGGGGACTCCACCCCTACCCTGGGCAGCCTGGGACAGCCCTGGACAACCATCTTGGGGAAGACATTTTTCCTTATGTCAATCCTAAACCTCCCCTGGTGTAACTTGAAGGTGTTTCCTCTTGTCCCGTCACTTGTTACTAGGGAGAGGAGACCGACTCCACAGAGTCCTGTCGGGTCCCTGGCACGCTGCTGGGTACCAGGCACCTGCAGGGCTACACAAAAACTCAGCCCACGCCTTCAAAGACAGCTTCTCTGTAAAACAGGATGAAAACACGTGCAGTACACGTGGCACTTCTCCCCAGCTGGTGCTTTCTGGGAGAACGCATCATTCACACACAGGCACTGTTCTTACTTTTCCAGCCACTACTTTTTCTCTCACCTCAAAATAGTTCTGCTTGAAAATGCTTCGATTACAGGAACACCTAATTACATTTTGCTGCTACGCTGAAGACCACAAGCACTCTGTGTAGTGGACTTCATGCCCCCTTGTCACTGCTAATGCCCTTCTCTCTTGAACAACCCACCTCTGGGACTCCAGGATCACCCGGGGGTTTGCTTTGCCTCGGGAGTGGCTCAGACTGAGATGGACTTCTGCATCTTACCGTGGCTTCTGGAACAAGACACCAAGGTCCCCTGGCAAAGTTCTCTGTCTGTTTTAAAGACTGCAAATTGAAGACCTCAGTGCTCTGTAGTGTGTTTGTTCAGGAACAACGTGCAGACATTTCCAGCAAGTGCTCTTAATGGAAGCTTCTCTGACAAGTATCACCTCCTCCCCTACTTGTGGTTTTGAGAAAGCACATTTGTTCGTGACAGGGAAGAACGGAGCCTAACTTTCAGTCCTGTACTCTTTATTGCTGCATCCCCCGAGAGATGAACCAGATGGGCTCCTATTGTCCCTGCAAAGGGTCTACACATGTAAACATTTAGTACTGAGCTTATACCTGCCTGTCGGGGTGGTAAGGTACAGAAGTTCACACCAAGATCATTGAAATTGACAGCACTAGACACAGCCAAAGAGGTTTAAGTGCAGCAGAATCACTTAAAAAAAAAAACCCAAACCACAGGAAGAGCAAGACAGAGACAGACAGAGGGGTTAAAATGGAGACAATCAGAACATAGGAAGCAGAAAAATCTGAAGCTCCCAGCTAGAATCCAGAGCTGCCTTTAAAATGGCCTGTGCTGCTAAACAAAAGATGGGCTGTTTATTTATTTACCCAACTCACATTGACTTGGAAACTAGCAAGAGTACGGCAAAAGAAAAACGGTGTTAGAAAAGCCACATTTTGATTCGCTTGGGCTGCCATAATTTGCAGAAGCGCATTGACATTATGTGTGATGGGACTCAATAAACAGAATTAATAGAACGCGGCTCCCGCTCAGCATTTCCATAATGTTTGATGCCTTCACGTCGCTTGGCGATATAAACTTAATAAATTAATCTCCATAAGGTAGGCAAATCTGATTAGCCTTATTTTACAGATGAGTTAACTGAGGCTTGGCAGAAGTGATGTCACCCAAAGGAGTGCAGGGAGTTGAGGGGAAGGAGTAGCAATTAGGCGAGCAGTCTGGGGCCGTAGAGACCCTGCCATTCCGTTCCTTCTGGCCATTATTACACAGGACTCACTCATTCCTACCACAGAGTAAAACACAGAGATCTGCCCATCTGGCTGTTAGCACTTCCATGTTCCCTCAAAGCATGATTAGTAAACACACGCTCGCAATCTAACTGTCAGACCTGGTTTCTGCTGCACAAACCCACAGCAGACCCTGCAACCCTCTAGCTTACTCTGCCAAATTAAGCTGGATGGCAGAAGAGTTCTCCTGACCTGCTCCAGCCAGTGAAATCCAGGCAGTCCCAAAGACACGTAAAAAAGAATAATCCCCAGAGAAGAGAAACAGTACCAGCAGCAGCCCATCTCCTGCAGACCCCCCCGTCAGACATCGCGGTGAGCCGTGCCCTCCTTCCCGGGGGCTCTGCCGCGTGCTCTCCTCTCACTGCTCAACTCTCCCACCAAAAAGTGCGTTTGAAACAACGGCAGCTGCTTTGCCAGTTCCTCCACCCAGCCACCCTGGAGCCACCGCTTCCCACACTCGTGAAGGTGTTTCCGTTTTCCCTGAAAGATTTATTTTGCTAGGGGCATTTATTTTTTCTGAATATCATGTCACGTCAGTTCAGTGGAAAGGAGAAGAGAGGATTCCTCCTAGCAGTGGCATTTTCCATTATGCTAGAAGAGCTGTTGACGAGAAGCTACATCCAAAGGGAAAAAGGGGGTCTTCCTACCAGGCATTCAAAACACCCAAATTGGTAGAGATGTAGAATGACTTACCCCCAGCCAAATACACATTTCCAGCTTTGCGCCTTTTTCTACAGGTACTAAAATTCTCTACAAGCCTTCAGGATATAAAAATGTCAACCGCTATTTTATTAGTCCCAAAGTGTGACAGGCGTGTCACTCAGGAAGTAGAAATAGAAAGGCTGGTTTGTGAACAAGCACAAAATAGACAAATACAACCGGAGCGCACCTCGCAGCACTGGCGTGTCTGCTGCCTGGGAGACACAAACCCCAGCGCTGGGTGAGCAGGTGAGCACATCACAATCAGCAGCGACACCAGTCAGAAAAGCAACCAAGAAAGAAAAACGTGGTGCTAAATTTTGGTGGTGGTTTTTAAAATTTTTTATTTCCCAGCCTTTCCTCCTAAGATTTACTGCTTTCTGCTACAGCAACACCTCTTCCAACAGCTGAATTGGAGGCAGGGGAAAGGAGTGCTGCACACTAGGGCAGGAAAGGTGACTTCTAAGAGCACAACATCACTAAACTATCTGTTTTGCCTCTTTTTTCCTCTACTCATGTCCCAGGTCATTTGGTTTTGTGACATTTTAACGGTAGTCACGTAAGATTGGGGCTTTACCTATGTCCCCAGGGGAGAAAAAGGGAAATAAGTAGAACTTGCGGGCAGAGGAATGGAGTATTTGCACATGCAACATGGATGAAATACCTATAAATACACTATAAAACCTAAGCTTACTTCCACTCAACCTCCTGTCTTTAGATTTGACTGTGGGCACAGGTACAAAACGCTATCTATTTGTCAAAGACTGTGCATTTGGTCATGGAATCAACCGGAATGACCCTAAATGGAGAAAAATGTCACTGGGGAATTGCCAGTGCAATGTTACAGTTGCTGGTACACTTGGTCCGTTCCCCCAAATACCCATCAGCCTCGAGAGGATGACGCTATCGCTTTCTGAATTTGTGAAAATCTGAAGTAGAGCTTAGGGGTATCTGAAATTACAGTACACAAAATGTGAATTGGGAAACATGAAAAGCATCTTCAACATGAAAAAAGTCAGAACAGAAAAGCTGTGAGTGGAATATGGACAGACTGGGCCATTTCACTGCACACCTGAAGCAAAGGTCACTGCAAAGAGAATTTACTTTATCAGAGCCCAAAGTGAACAAGTATAAAGGGCTGGGACTAGCGAAGCAATGGAAAGAGAGAACAGATTGGATCAACTATCCCCGTGGGAAAGAGCTTACCTCAAAATATCTCATTTGCTGGAAGCGCTCTGAGCTGGAAAGAAACTGCTCCACTCAGACCTGGGAGACCAGCCCACCACTCACACGACAGGCTGCTGGGAAGAACTTGGCCACTGACCTTAGGTCAATCGTCCCACTATGTTGTCTTTAATTTCATCAAGAGATTGGTCCAATTGAGAGGAACAGCAACTGGTCATTAGGTGTCAGGCCAGTACAGTTATTCTTTTATCTTTCCACAAACTCTGGAATTTGCACTCCTCATTTTTTTCAGACCATGGCAGAGTTTGGTTCAAGCTAATCTCTAGGACATCCCTTTTGCTATTCTACTGTGCCCCGTAACATTCAGAGACCTTGTTTATTTATTTGCTTCGCTCTTCCTTTGTCCCTGGAAGTCATCAGCAGGTCCCAGCTGACCAGCGAGAGGCAGGACTGCCCCTCACAGTGCTGGGAGAAGGACCAGCTTGGTTTTTCTGCATAATGAAACACACACACACACGAAAGAGAATAAAGATTTGCAGTTTGCCTGTTAGGATAATCTTTTTTCGAGGAGCTTATGACATTAAGGACACAGTCAAACAACATTTCAAATGCCTATTCACAACCTGCAGCAATATTAAGCAAAAGTTAATATATTCTAAATCAATTTGTGACTTAAATCTACAGCAAGCAAAACTGGCTTGACTGACTTGCCAACACCTCCAAACAGCCTGCTCTTCCCTTCAGCCTAAAAGAAACTATCCTGCAGCACCCAGGGAGCTTGGAAAGGTGCTGCCAGATGACTTAAAAAGAAAACAAACCCAAACCAGTGCTAGTGATTTCTTGAATCTTCTGATGCAGACCTTACCTGATTTGAGATGTATCTTCTGTCTTCAGAGTGGCAGCGCAAACTAAGTAATTAGTCCCCACGACGTGGGACAGGTCAGGAGCATCACACTGAGATAGACAAGTTAACATTACAACTTGGAACTACCTCAGCACCTCAAACAACATTCTGGGCCCTTCTTTCCATGTCTTAAAAGCTCCAAAATCTATTGCTCTCATTTTGCAAGTCAAGAAATTATTTGATTTTGTGCTATAAAAGCAGCTCTAAAAATCTCTGAGTGGGCTTTGGAAGAGAGAGAGGATGGCTTGCTGCTTCTGGTACACCCATCCTGCTCATCAAAGCTGTGGAACTCCTAACATTTGTCTTGCTACTTTGTTTTCAGATTATCTTCTCGACTCAATCGGCACAACTTTTGCTATTAGCAGTCTTGAACACCAGGTCACTTATTTCTGAAGGCTGAAAATTGCAACTGATGGTTTATTGTAAATGAGAAGTTTGTGCCAAGCAATTAGGGGATGAACGTTTCTCCTTTTAACTCACAACAGGTTTGGTTTTTTTTACACTCCCTTCAGGCAAAGTGTTAAAGTGCTGCTCTGCTCCCACCACCAACTCTGAAGTGACACTGCAGGAATTCCAGGTTTGATTCCGTCATTTATTAATGTGTCAGTTTGCAAAGAAAGACATTTTGCTAAATGCCAGACTCCTCCCAGAGCCTCGTCAACATTTGTGTTATCTTTTCACAGAGATTTCCCAATATTCCTGCCACTAGAGGATGGTACAGCTGGCAGTGAGCAACACACAGACTCCATCCAGCTCATCCTCCCATAGCCGTGCCACCTTTGCAGCACCTCCCACATCCCAACTCAATTCACTGCAGCGTCAACTGCTGGCTACAAAGAAGTCAGAGACTTCCTTTTTGTGAGGAGTCACATGGAAAAGACATGGGGTGATGGGTACAAGTCACTCCTGAAGAGATTCTGATTGGACACAACGGGAAATTTTTTTCATGATAAGAACAATCAGCCAAGGGCATAAACTCCCCAGGGAAGCGGTGGAGTCCCCAGCATGGGACACTTCTGAGGTTCAGCTGGACAAAGTGCTGGTCCAGCTTGTCTAGACTGGGCTTTTGTCAAGGAAGGTTGGACCAGATGATCCTTGAGATCCCTGGTACTCTGTAATCTAAGTCTGGACCAATCCACTGGTGAGGAAAGGGCTGTTTTCAGACAGCTCAACACCAAGCCAGGCCAGGAGAAGTTGCTGCAGAAGTAGCTGAGCGAGTATATACTGGACTGGAAGAGAAAGCATCACATTTTAAAGCAGTAAATTCTGCAGAAAACTAACACTGGTATGGTATCTCTGGAGTGACTGCAGGGAAGGGAAGGGCGCGGGCTCGATCCACAAGAAACAGCTACAGAAGCTGCTAAAACCAGCTTGGTTACTCCTGGTCATTTCCAGCCAAATTTCAGGTGGTCATTTTCTTTTAGAAGGAATTTTCCACATAGTACAAAACTGAGCTGAACAGTTCAATGTAGACAGCAATTATTAAGGAAAAAAATAAAAGAAAAAAACAGCCACATTAATTCTAATTTAGACTTGGCAAACATCAACCAACCAGAAGGATTTTTGTGGATCCACGTACGCAGACTAAGGTACATTATCCTCTTTGGCCTCTGCCTTCTCCCATGCGCCGTTTGCTCTGGGATTTACTGAAACTCTGCTTCCCCTGTCTTGGTGAAAGCAAAGTTACCATTTTTCACCTCTGGATACAACACTAGTGAAGCTACTCCTAAGGTTCCATTCACCATTTCCACTCTGTAGCCACGCACTGGTTTTCATTAACTGGTGAGACAAACATGCTCATTTGCTTAGTCCTTGGCTTTTCCATCCGTTTCATTATCTGCTCTTAGGAATTATCACCTTACAAACAGTGCTACCCCCTGGCTGAGCAGATTGACTCGGTTCTGGTTTAAACTCCTGTTAGGGGAATACCTTTTCTGCAAGCTGTCAGGTACTGGTAACCACTAAACCACTGTGACACAACCAGTCTCCTTGCACCACTATCCCCTCTGACACCATTAAGCAATGTAAAATCCTCACGGGGATGAAGCGACGCAAAGATACTGGCAGGTCTCTGTGGGGACGATCCTGTGTGCAGGTACAGCAGGGATCACAGTGGGACTATTAAAGCCACAGATGCCTTTTTATATAGGAATGCTAAAAAATGGTGTTGAAAAACCCCAGAACATCAGAGAATTCCTTCTGAACAGGAATAATTTTATGCTCCACAGAAGGTAAAGTTCACAAAGAAGGTAACACCGAGTTACAAACTGGATACAGAGGCTGAAACAATGACTCCAAAGAATCCGTCTCTGCCCCCATGCCCGGTCTCCCCAGGCTGGCAACGCCAGCATGCGGCCCCTTGTCCCACAGCTCAGCAGCAGAGTGGGGCTCCAGCAGCCAAAGCGACATCACCTGCCAGCGCTGCCGCGAGGCACACGCTGCTAACTCGAGACAGGCGACTGACGCGGAGCTGCTGTGACAGATTTGTTTCCCCGAGCAAACATGACAGCAAGGTGATGATATCAAGCACTGCCTGATGCAGGGGAGTAAGGAAAACAAGGGAAGGGAAAAAACCCAACCAGCCAACCTAAGAACAAGTCCAAAGAATTGGGATGCGTTCGCAGGCTCCACTAATTTTTCTATTTTAGGCGTCTTTGTTGATTTTGTTTTAATTTGCTTTTATTCCTCCAAAGGCTTTGGTTACAGCTAAGACTGCTTTACTCAGCACTCATTATATTTCATCTTCTTTCATCTGAGGATGAAAAATTCTGCAGCAAGTGCACAGAAGGATTTACCTCTAATGCAGCTTCTCCCATTACTGCTTCAAACTCTTCTGAAATGCTGGCTTCTGGTTTGTCCTGGTGATCCCCTCAACTGGAGGTCAGGGGAACTGTCTGTATCACCTCCCTGTTAATGATGCTGGGGTTCCCCCTTCCACCCAGACAGGATCCTCCTCTTCCTCCTTAGCCTACACTGGAGTCCCAGCACGAGGGCTCAGAGCTAGAGGGATGTTCCTCTCCCACAGAGAATAAAAACCAGCTCCACTAAATATGCAGAATAAGTCAGAACCAAAAGGCACAAACAAGTACAGGCCTTTCGTGAGTTAAACAAGATCATGACCCATGAGATCAACTCACCCAGGCTGCAAAATGCCCACACTGGGCCACACAAGCAGACACAGTAATTCACAGTTTGCTCAGTCCAAGAGCTGAGGAGACAGACGGTTATGGCTAAAGCTGGGGGGATCCCAAGAAGAAGTGGGGCCCAAGTTAACTGTGACACAGATGGACACGCATCGTCAGCTCACGCCCAGATAGATTGATTCACTCAGAAACAACACCATTGAATGCAACTTCACTGTTTCCAGGGCCAGCTCAGCCTTCTCAGGCAGCACTGGGTGTTAACAAACCCTTGCAGACCTGAGCTGGCTCTGCTCTGCAGAGCAGTCCCTGGCAAGTCTTGGCATCAGCCCCTGCCACCCACAGGGTGACCAGAAATTATCCGTCTACTCTTTGAGGTGTTTCTGTCTCCAGAGCCCCAGGTACCAGAGAGCTGGTTACAGACTCAGTTCACCACACTGCTCCGTACCGTGCCTTCAGCAAACGAGCAACTGGGAGGGTGGCACAGTGTAAACAGCAGAGCCCAAACCCTACTGCTCTTACCTCTTTCTGAAGTCCTCCTGTAGAACAGATCCCAGAGTGAAATTAGCCCAGCTGTCAGGGCAGATGAAATGCCATCTGTGCCATGAAATGAAGCCTTTCGTGCCTGGGGCTAAAAGCTTGAGTAGTAAGTAATGGTTGCACAGAGCAGGAGAGTTTCCCGCCCAGAATGTTGTGCTTACTGTACCGTGGAGCCTGTCTTCCCTCCTTGCCCACACGATTTATACTCCACCTTGGAGAAGGGAGGTCTTGTTCCTTCCTGAGAAATAACTACGCCTTTCTACACCTTTGACAGACTCACATTAATCACACAGCGTAGGGTTTTCTGACGGTAGCACGTGAAAAATAATGACAAGCCCACAGGTCACGTGAAAATAAAATGTATTAATGGGCATTATCTGCCCCCGGGGCTGTATATTTACTTTCCCTGCTCTGCCCAAACAAAACACTGAATCGCTCAGGTTCGTGCACGTGGAAGTGACACTATGGCTAAATAAATAACTTTCCTTTTCGTAATCACAAAAAGGTGCCAGTACTGTCTATAAAAGTAGGGAAATACAGAAAACATAAAGATAAACGTACATACATCATACAGCAAATATTGATTTGTTCCAATCTGTCCATTCCAGGATTCTTACTGGTTGACTTCCAAGGTCAGCATCACTAGGGGTCAGCCATGAAGATTTCAAGTGCAGAAGCTTCAGCAAACCCCGTAATGCAAATGCTCGGGTTAATCAGAAACAAAGTTCTCCTCTGGAGAAAACAGATCCCTCCTCTCTGTGCCTTCAGACCTAGAGGCTCAGATGAAAGCCTGTCTTCCCCTGCTCAAAATAATAAAATACAAGTTGCTAAACAAAAAGAAAATCATTCTGGAAATGAACGTAGATTAAATCTGCCAAGGGAGAGATCTATTTTGCACTCTGGCAATTTTCCTGAGGTTTTACTTTTAATGTTTATTGTTTAACTTCATAAAATTGAGTAACTAGCATAACAGCCCCTCAAACGCCTGCGAGAAACAGCCCATTAAAATATGAAGCATCTTGTTAATAAAATACACTCATCAGAACGCACCACAATTCCCCACAAGCTTGTGCAGTTTTAAGGCTAGTGAACGTTTCTAATGATTGTCAGGAACCTGAGATTTCTTCAATGGTTTGTTACATCATTTCTCTCTCTTTAAAAAAAAAAAAAAGGCAAAAAAGAGAACTTCAAATGTGGCCAACATTTTTCATAACCTTCCAGGGCTTTGTAGAGCAAAGACACAAGAGGATCCCACCATGGCCTTCCTCCTCTCATTGACACCAGCTTCTGCTCCACCAGAAGGGCAGGCACAGGCAGAAGAGTTTCATCAAGCATCTCAGTTTTAGGTCATGTTGTGCTCCATCTACTGGTGAACTTTTTTGAGGAAAAAAGGGACTAAATACACTAAAAAGTGTTATTTTATTTTTTTCCCTGCTTGGTTTTATCCAGATTTGAAGTGCAGCACCAATGAGATGAGAAAAGTTCTTACCTCTACCACGCCTGTGATGGAGCAAAAAGACCCAGATAGATGCTGTATCTTTTACTTTAGCAGCTTCATCAGTTCTCCACCACAGATTAATCCAGCAGACTGAAAGCTTTGTCTCCAATGAAAACACACTATCTAACATTTCATTTTTGTTGCTACACAGCAAATGTCTGCTAAAGAAGAGGAACTGACCACAATTCCCATTTTCAAGACACCACATCTTTGCAGTTGTCAGGCAGACGTCTCTTCCTCCTCACAGGTTTCCAAGGAACAATATTGCACAGGGCACTGGCAGAGCACAGAAAATAAATCCCATGTACTCACTGCAAGCTGAAGATGCTAGACCCAGAATGGGAGAAACCTTCCCTCTTAGCTGACCAAAGACATAGGCTGAAATGCCTCCAACATCAAGGCCCACGAGTGAAGCATTTCATCACAAGATTGCCAAGACTAATCACCAGATTCCCTGCGTGTCTTTAGTTTGGATGTCAAAACTGTCTTTTTTTTTTCTAAAGGTCTTAACTGTCAGAGGTCAGCTGTTCTTCAGCCTTCTGGGGAAGAAAGAAGTCAGTTGTTTTAGTGTCAGCAGTATTTAACAAGTTAAGTTAGGAGCTGGTTCCTGACGTCTTTGGAAAACACGAGTCCTACTCGTTATTGATCTCCCTGTAGAAAGTTGTTTCTTTTTCTTCTTTTTGGTTTATTTTATATAGAGATTGCTACAATTGCTTTTATCATTCCCCCTGGAGTCATTCCAGGTTAACTCACATTGCTGGGTACGCTTGTTTAAATACAGCTCACATTCAAAGGTCTTTGAACATGGGCTGGACAGAGAAATTCAGGATGAAAAGATCAAAACTTCAGAAAGTTTGGGATTCAGAACAGGTTGTCTTAGGAACTGGGCAACTGTTTTTCTGAAAATGACAAATCTCGTCTTGTGCAATCTATAGGTAATTGCAAGAGCAACCTCAGCTCAGCCTCCTTCGCTTATACAGCACTCAAGTTTTTCTAAAATACGGTGGTGGGTTGACCCTGGCCAGACACCAGGAGCCCACCAGAGCTGCTCTAGCACTCCCCTCCTCCGCTGGGACACGGGAAAACGTAACGAAAGACTCATGGGCTGACATAGGGAGATCGCTCACCAATGACCATCACGGGCAAAACAAACTCGACCTGGGGAAATTGGCTGGGACACTTTTTGTAACCCACAATATTTGTTTGAATAGTCAGGGTAACATTTTGGCTCCATTTCTAAACAGGTATTACACGTGAAAATGAATGATACATTTCAGGGACGTATCGTCTCCCATCTCAAATTCACCCTGAAATTAGCCAAGGACTTTACATTTGAAGTTTGCAAGTGAAGGTAAATCGGGTTCAGTGCGAGTGTGGTATTAAAATGGCGATTTAAAGACACTTCAAAGGACAACTGAAAGCTGATTAATCTAATTTTTGTTTCATGTCTTTCTCCTTTGTGCACTGAAAGACATCACAGCTTCCTGCAGCTGCTCCTCCACGAGCGTTTTTCAAGAACCTATTTCTCTTAGCTAAAGTTTGCAGTTAAAGAGAACAGAACTACACAAGTTGTATAAAGCAGTACACGCTGTTGCAAGTTTTCACTTCCAGACAGTTTACAACCAGCGCGTTTTAAGACAGATTTGCCAGTAATATCCTACTGTGGACCCATCTCTGCAGCCCTCTCACCATGCGCACGCTCCAGCCCGTTGGGAGAGCGGTTCAGTGCAGGACAGCCCCATCCTGCACATCGCCAGCGACGCCTCCTCGTCAGAACAGCTCTTCTGATGAGGTCACGAGGCTTTAAAGCACTACCCATCCTACACACTGTTGTTCCTAAGGCTGTGCTTCATAAGCCTCAAGTCTAAAGCCACCATCTTGGGGTCCTTTGCTGCCCCATCCACAGCACAGACAACAGAATTCCACCCAGTGGTAACTTGCTTTGAACCCACTGACTGAACGGGTTATACCAAAGCGTTATCTTTCAGATAATACCCAAATTAGGGTAACCCATTTTTTTTTCTCCGTTAAGCTTATTTTAAAATACAAAGTTGCCCTTTTCCTTTCTCCTTGTCCAGGTGGCTTAATTACTGGATGGAGGAACTTCACCCATCTGCCACTGCCTATAACAGCTTTTAAGAAAAACTGGCCACACAAGATCTGCTTTTCTGATGCAGTTAACAAAGAAAAAAATCCATAGGCTCCATAGCCAATCTGCTGCCTTTGGATTGTCCTTCCTTAGAGGTAGTTGTGCTACCCAGTACGGGCTCTCTACGACAAAAAACATCAAACCTGAGTAGGGTTTATTTCCTCCTCTGCTGCGTTTTCAGCAGCCTGTGCTGCTGCAGGTGCCACCCAGAGCCCTGCGCTGCACAGCGAGGTGTGCAAAGGGTAATTTTAGCATGTGTCTGCTGCTCACTAACTGAGCACCTAACAAGCGGTGCGTTTCAGAGAGGCCACGGGAGCTCCCTGAGCTGCAGGGCTCACACAGCTACACCCCGCCTAACACCAGCCAGCATCATGTCATTTGTCCAGGTTTTACAGACACCGCAGCTGAATACTAAAGAGGGAGCGAAGAAATCACCCGCTTTTGTTTGCAGTTTACACACGCACGTGCACGCGCTAACAGGGGATGTGGGCCAACGGCCAAGAGAAGAAATGCTTCCTACAGCGATGCAAAGTGCAGGGGAGGCCACATGAGTCAAATTATTGCCATGTAAAATTTCTCCATCCTCAAAAGGATCTGAAAGAAACAGAACGCAGGAAGACTTTACTAATGGGATCAATTCCCTCAATTAAAAAGGCTTTTTTTTTCCCTGCTCCAGCTTCTTCCTTTATTAGTGCTGAAGCATCCACACACTTGGTCAGCTGCATCAGCACGTGTTTTTTTTCCAGTGTACACCACCACCAAGTACCATTAAGCCACCTGACTAGATGTGCATCATCGGTCCATCTTGAGTCCCTCGTTCCCTGCCCCAGTTCTTCTGCAAAGGTGACCTGAGCAGCAGAAAACACATAAGCAGGACACTGTCTGCAGCCTAAAATAATCACTGCCCAGCTCCTGCAATGCCACGAGAGCAGAGGAACGTAACACTCGGCTGTAAATGACAAGTGCACTCTGCTGCCCTCTGAGCACCGAATACTGGCGATCTGTTTTGCTTTTCCTGGCAGGACCATGCGACAGAAGCAGAGGTGGGAGCAGACCAAAGCCCTGACCATCTAGAAGAGACTTCAGATGGGATCGGGCAGATCCAGCAAAAAACTGCTATTGAGAAGATCAATGCGAACTGACAGCTCACCCGTATTTCCACATCAACAGATCAGCAAAGCCCACCCCGTTAAACCACGCACACGGTGCGTACTGATGTACTGCATGGGGACTGTGCAACTCTGATCTACTCTGTAAGATGCCTGTGAAAAAATACTTAATTATTTTAAAAGCAAATGATTATTTCAACAGCAGGATTTTGTATGGAGCCTGTAAAAAAAAATATTATTTTTTTGACAAACTATTTTATTCTCCTGCAGCAAATTACTGCAGCTTTATTTTAGTAGAGGCTATTTCTCAAATGCAAAGAATAAATGAATCCCAAAAGCATTACAAAACTTCCACTGTAAAAATGTAAATGGATTATCCCTCCATTAATATCTCACTAAACAGCAACACTTTAGGAGCAATCATTCTTCTGTTGCTCACAGCATAAAAGCCAGATGATATTTTCTCCATAAATCATCTGGCTATTACAAGATTAGTGTAAAAAGGGGCTGGGTCTAAGATAATAAAGTCTTCAGATCATCCTGCAAGCAGGTTTACAAATGCCACACTGGTGTTTTCACCTCTTCTGGAAGTAACATCCAACATTTGTTCACGTGACTGTTTTAGAGAAGCTGAGAGTTCTGCACTAGATTTTAAGTGCTCCCCTCAGCCTGGGTCTGCTTGATTTTCGTGTAATGGCAATTGAGAACACAAGACAACTTACAATATTCTTTTACTACAGCTGTCCTGCAGCACGTCTTGGCGGAGGTGTTGGGCCTCCTGCTAGATGGAACCAAGCTTCAAGGCCAGTAAAGAGAAAATGAAGAGTAACAGTGCTTTAAAACAGATTTTTGACTCTTTGAGGCCAGCATCAAAACAAATTTCTTTACAGAAGCATCAGTTTCAGCAAACAACAAAGAGTTCTCTCCTTAAACACAAACTTACCACAGGGGACAGGCAGATGTTTATTTCTAGGACCAGGCCCAACTCTATGTCCCCCCCAAGCGTTAATTCCCCCCCTTGCCCAGTGAAAAGGGCAATGTTTTTTTTTCCAATACAGTTGATCTACTGAATTTCTGATCACCCACTTTCCACTTGAGGAGTATTTTTCCTTGACGACACACATCCCGTGTTTATTGTCAACTGCTTTAACCACCTGATCTGTACGTACCGCGTCCTCTTCTCCCTTCATTCTGGGATGAACACTTCTCATCTGTGTTTGCATTGCCAGGCTCAGCGCTCACCTCACTCCCAACAGAGGCACTGCTTTCTGTGAAAGGGTGGCTGGCACGAGGAGGGTGAGACACGTGTCACTTCGCTCACGTTTCTGTACGGACAGCCCGCTCACACGCACAGACACCAGTGTGCAGAAGCCTCTGCCTCCACTGGGAGCTGTCGCCTACCTTTGCTTTTCTGGATTTTCACAACCCTCAGCTCTACCTTCCCATGCAGCAATTAAAAGAGGGAAAGTATTTCAGGATCTAACTACTTGGAGAGAGGCCATAACACTTATTAATTACATCAGGATCCAGCTGAGGTTTCTACAGAGGTATCAACACCATCACCCTGACTCCAGTACCACAGACACAGGTCTGCTGCTATAATTACTGCAGAGTGGCTCAGAGTCACTCCATGGAGGGATGAGGGACCAACGCTGGCCCCTGGCCACCTGGGCACCCATCCAGTCATGGCCTAACTGTGTCTGGATCCAGTTTCCCAACATATGTTACAGCTCCACAGATACTGCTCTGACCTGCACCCGCAGGCAGGAATCAGCAGAGATCTGGTTCTCTCCCCTCACTCATCCCACGAGCACAGGCCACGCAAAGAGGACCGTGTCCCAGACGTGACGGCCGAGGCTCTGCGGAGGAACGCTGCAGATGGGTAATATAATGGAGCAAGCTCCTAGGAGCCCACAACGCCGTAGCATATTTGTTATTTGATTCTTGTATATCCCTAGGGTCACACATAAAATACTAAACACTTTAAACTTCCACTCTCTCTCATCTGTAATTTCTTTATAGCCAGAGAAGTACAGTCTTGCCCAACTGTAAGCAGTATCTTGCCATATAATGTAAAGCTGCTGATCGTACCTATTTACTAGGTCAAGAAAGCAAAGTTACTTCTACTCCAAATGCAGCACTGGATCAGCCATACAGCATTACAGTTGTATGCTCATCTGCTTTCATGCATCAATCCAGAAACTGTTTGCACAGTTCCAAGTACAACAGCTTTGAGCTGCTTTATTCACAGATGAGGTGAACTGGGTAACGTTGGGCTGTGAAGCCACACACGGATGCCGCCCAGACACACGGGTTTGGCAAGGCTGGACACAGCAGTGACAACTGTGCAGAGACACTAAGACCCGCTTAACAGAAAGCCCCCGAGGACTGCCCACCCCACTCAAGGTACCGTGGGTCAGTGGATTGGAGCCACGCCACATATTCATACTGTGTGAGCCGACTGCTTTCTGCATGCACCAAGTTTCATACCAGCTGAGCTCCACTTCATTCCAGCATCACTCCTCATCCCCTGGGACTCTGCTGTGGCAGCTGGAAGGAGGCTCAGCAGCCCCAGGCAAAGGCATCACCACAGGTCCCCTCCGAGCCCGTCAGGCACTGTCTGCCAGGGAAGCTCTGCAGATAGAAATCTCAGCTCGCTCAGGAGTGGGAAAATCAGTTTAGGAATGCCACACCCATCCAAATCCTACTTTATTTAAGATTTTTAATAGCTGATTTGGTAGAGAAGACAGATTGTAATTATCTGACGAGGCATTTCCAAGTCAGAAGCAGATATAAAATGAAAAGCGCGTCGTTTGCTGTTTGTCAGATGAAGGTGCAGGTAATTCTCACCAGACTGTCTACTGCAAGTTTTATTAAGAAACTCCCCAAACTGAGCGGTATCTTCTCAGTTTCAGTTTTCCACAATGAAAGAGTTGTGAAATTTAAAATAAGGAAGAAAGGGGTACATTTAGCACTCGCTGAAGGAAGTTAAGCAGCTGCAGAATAATCATCTTTGTTTCTACAGAATTGGTAAGTGCGTGACAGGCGTGAATCAAATTTTGATGACATCTTTCTCAACAAAGATTCTCCCTAAATCCTGTTGAAATTGTTTGCAGTCTAACTCCCCAAAGAAAAAACCAAAAGGCTGAACGTAGAAACTTCACATTCAGTTACTTCTATGGAACACAAACAGCGAGCCGAGTTTTAAGAAAATTGATTCTATACTTTCACACTTGGAATTCTAAAGTTGACAAGACTCTCAGAAAAACCCATGCTAAGTTTGGTTGGCCATAGTAAAAAAACTCTGGGAAAAAAAATAATCTGTTGATAAAAAATCTGTCTGGCAAACTACGCCATGTAGGAAATCTATGAATGTGGAGATGAAACCTTCAGAGTAACAAAACAACCTTCTTTGAACACGACTTTAGTCTAACACCTACCACTGTTTGCACAACAAAGGAAAGCGAAATTCTGAGCTGATAATCTCTCTGGTGCCCCACAGATGCAGAACAGGGAGTAGAAAGTACATGCTTGTCTTAGCACCAGTGGAAAGAGCAGCAAGGAAATGAAAGGTGAAGGAGAACCAAGGCTCCTGACTTCTGCCATTGGTTGGGTTTTTTTCAGTTAACTACAGGTGGAATTTGCAACTGAGGCACAGCAAGATGTCTTCCTCACCTAGGAAGACAGACAGACTCACCCATATGTTCCTTTTATGTAGCAATCTATCACATAATCATTTATAGCTTATTGGGAACTACACTTTGATCTTATGTCAAGATCTCTCAAGAATCTTAATAGAAAAAAAAAATTCTTTACCTTGAGAACAATTATTTACAGGAATAAGTTCCCCAGGGACGTGGTGGAGTCCTCATCGCTGTAGGCTGTCAACATGTGATTGGACAGGGTGCTAGATAAGCTCATCTAGCCTCCCCTTCCCATAAAAAGTTGGGCCAGATGATCTTTCAAGGTCCTTTCCAACTTGAGCTGCTCTGTGATTTTGAGAATAGGAAATCTGCAAAATCAGGATGACGAGAGATGCTTCTGCAAAGGTGAAGTGCAGCAATTGGGCTGAGGGAGATGGATGGGATGAGCAACGCAACCCGCTGCAGAGCTCCGAGCTCGAAACACCCTATTTCTGCCTCTTGTTAAGCTCTCGATTTGAAAGAGTCATTATTCTCATTTAATACACTTCGAGGACTAGAGCAGCGCTGATGCTTCTCTCTCTCGCAGGATGTTGCGGAGACTGATTTGTACACATACATTATTTCAAAAACACAAGACAGAAGAATAATGTTATGCATTATTAGAACTGGTAGAATAGCAATAGAGTTTTATATTAACTCAGCATTCCACGTACAGCCAGGAAATTGCTGCTCAAAAGGTCTCTTCTCCTTCCAACGTTCCTCCCAGATTTCTTCCAACTCCCAGGCAGGTTATTGAACAAGTTGTAATGTCATTTTAAGAGACTAACAGACTTCTCAGGGGAAGAAAAATCTGAAGAAAAAAACCATCACAAGCAAGTCCCCCCATTAAAACACTTCTGTGGAGAGATACTTGGAAAAGATGAAGTAAAATGACAGTAGAGACAATAGAGCTTCTGGTACTTTCTCAACAGCACTTAAAATGACCAAGAAATGTGACCCTATATAACAAAGGAGGCCAGCTCTACAAGACTCTCCTGATGGAATTAAAAATTTGCCTGCTAAGAAAAATCTATAAAACGGAAAAAAAAAACCCCAATCTTTTCCATACACATAACATATTTTTCAATTAGAAAATCATGTGCCATTATAACTGTCCCTGTGATAGGTAATTACCCGCGTATCATAACCCACCTCTGTGTCATCCAGAGAAACAGAAGATAAAATTAAACCTACCATCTAGCCATAGCTTAGCATTTCATGATTGAATTTATTGAACTCTTTTCCACACTCGATTGATATACTTTGATTTCACAAATAAAGGAAATTAAATTCCTATAAATGCTAAGCTGTTTTTTCTCCATAGGATTAAACTGGTGCTGTCACCCTCTTTATTGTCACCCTGTTCAGGCTGATAGAGAATTTGTGCGATGGAATTCCCAGTCCAAACAAAACGAACTCTTCTGGAACCAGGACTGTTTTCTGGCCAAGTATTTTATTTCCATCTCATTAATCTAACAGGCATTTTGGTTCCCATTCAGTTCTCCAGTTCTTAAGGTGCTGTACTATGCTGGTAACACTAATGGTCCAGCTCAGCTTGCTGGTCTGGCCAGCAGTGCCACCACCTCCCCGTGCCTGGCGTCACGGGTTTGAAACACCTCAGAAGTGTTGTCTTTAGCCACAGAAGTTTCAGATCATGCTCTCTAATGACAGACTGATCAAAAATGTTGACTGCAAAGAAAAACCCTCAGGTAATTAACTCAGAGTTCAGCACCCAATGCTAAAAAAACCCCTCAAAGAGATAAACTGGGTTGTGATGGAGAACACAAGGAAGATTGAGGCTGGAGCACAGGCCCTGTGAGGACAGACTGTGGAGCCTTGCTGGACACATACACAGCCTGGGGGACATAACAGCCACCTTCTAGTACCTACAAGGAAGTTATGGAAAAGCCAGCCAGCTTCTTCACAGCAGTGCACAACAGGAGGATGAGTGACAACAGTAAATCAAGATGAAGTGAGGTTCAGTCTTTGGAAAGACTTCTTACTTGTGAGGCCAGTCAAGCAGAGGAGCAGGTTGCCCAGAGAGACTTTGTGATCTCCATCCTTGGAGATTCCCAAGAATAGGCTGGATAAAGCCCTGAGCAGCCCAGTCTGAAGTCAGTGTCAACTGTGCTCTTAGCAGAAGGTTGGATGACAGAACTAAAGTCAGGAATGGGTCTGTAGCCTCGGGATATGGGAAAGGCTGGAAAATGAGCCGGGCAGGGGCATGAGCATGTGCCTCCTGCACATACCTTCTGGAAACAGGGATTTTATCTTGGTTGCAAGGAGTATCAAGAAAGGAACCTTGCATAAACAGTGTGAAGAGCTTAACTTACTTTAATGGCAGTACTAGGCAATACAATTCTAAGCACTAAGAAATAATCTCGAATTCTTTAGAATTTTATTAGGTACAAAAATAATCAAGTTATAGCAATGTATCAGTGTTCAAAGATAATCACTTTAAAGAGTCCACAATTTAATAAAAAATGTAATGCAGAAGTTTACTATACAATTTAAAATCATCGTGTAGAAGTCTGGGTTTTTTTGCTGTGTAAGTTCTACCAGAAGAGATTACACTGTCTAGACAGTTTTATAGGACAGAAAAAAAATCTCCTTCAGCCATGTTTGCTCCCAGGTCCATGGCCAGCTCTAACTTGCACTCCCACAACAGTGTCCATTTCCAACACATAACTACCAAATCTTCCAGGCATCAGAGGTGGCTCTTTGGGTTTCGATGCAACAGGGCTATGCTGGAAGTTAGTAAAAAGCATCACTGTGCACAGACTGTGGTTAAGGTGGTGACATAAACAGATGGAAAACATCAAGAGCACACTCATCTGTGAAGCGGTGGTTAAACCAGTAAGGGGATACTTCCCAAAATCAAACACAAAGTGAAATCAAGCCATAGACTAAGGGGCTCCCTTCGTTTGGGTTGACCCTACTGGGATGGAGCGGTGCAGATTTGCATCCTGTATAAGAAAAGTTATCCAAAAACCAGAAGCTTTTGAGAAACCAGAGTAAATATGGAGCTGAGACACCACATGGCCAAGAGTCAGGGGAACACAGTTCCCACCAGGAAGACAGGTCCAGAAATCACAAGCAGAGAAACTGCCTCTGTCCCTGCTGTGTTTGCAGAATCTGAACTCTGCAGACCGCTGCAGGAAGAAAGGTCTGGCACAGATCCTGGGGCATCGTTCTAGGACAAACAACTCAGCAAAGTCCCCAAAGACTCTTCTTTCTGTTCAAGAAGAGACAATACAAAAAAAAAAAAAATGACCCAATTCTAAAAAGTTTATCTTACAAATTCTGAAAGCTGTAGTTTCACTCAATGCTTCAAGAAGCCAGTAAGTTTTTTCCCAGCATCCATTTTTCTCCAGTCCCAATACCAATATCCTCAGACCCTCAACAACGTCAGGATAGGAATCATTAATAATTTAAAGGAAGAAGGAGGAATTTTGTTAGAGAGAGCAGGAGGAAATTCTTTCATTATTTTCACAGAACACACAAGTCCATTTGGATATTTAGAAGAAAATGGCAATAGAAAGTGATTTAAAAAAAAAAGAAAACCAACACAACAAAACAAATTTCCACTTATGTTTCAAATACAGTTGATGCAATTTTGTCACTTTTCATAGGTGCTACTGCATCCCTGGGCAACCAGAGTTAAGCATCAGGGAGGAGAAGGGGAGAGCGTAGGGACAACGACTCATGGTTAGACAGCTATTGATCCCGAGAAGAGAGGTGTGACAGCTGTATACAGGATTTTGGGGGCGATGCAGTTCATCCATCATTTACTCCTCAATCCCATCCCCAAACCTACTGCCATTACCCAATTCCCATCGAGCTGTGCTAAATGACTCTCTCTGCAGAAACTAACGGGGCACAACCTGTTCCTCCTCTGTCCGTCTGTCTGTAGCCCTGACAGCTTTCCTCAGGCATCCTCAGCATCCTTTCAAAGCAAATTCTTTCTGCCTCCTTTGGAATGGCAGGACAGGCAGGCAACAGGAAGATGCTAACTGTAAGTGAGCTGTGTGCAGGTCTTCCCCACCTCACCTTTGTCATCGGTACCGTCTCACCCCTCGCTTTTCTGGCTGCACCAGGCTGTGTCTTGATTGAATTCACAAAATGCTTGGAACCATTACTGGTGTGACAGACAAACAGCAACCCTGTTCCTAGCTTGAAAAGGCAATTTCAAGTCCTAGGCATTTCTCAATTAAAGGAGCACTAAGTGGATTTAAACATCCCCTTTACAGCACCAGATTTTAATGCAGTCAGGTTTCAGGATTTCTGATATGGTTTTTTTCAATCAAACAACTGAATGCAAACATGGGAATGCAGGGGGAAAAGGGAAACAGCCTATAGCAAAAATGCCCACATTTCGAAGATCTGAAAAAAAAAATAATCTCAAGTTACTGAATTATGCCAAAGAAGAACACGCAGACAACCGCTCTGGACCAGACCAAAGGTCTGTATAACCCCAGCCTGTCCGGAACAAAAAATATTCCCCACACCACCCAAACCCAGACGCACAGTTAAACAGCCTTGGTAAGTGGATACCTGCAGCCTGAACCCAAGCTGATGTGCGTGTGTACTGGTACAAGCCTCCAGTACTCTCCTGGGCTCCAACCTGTTTTCAACACAAAGCGTTCCTGAGGTGCATGTTGCTTCTATGTATTTTTCATGTCTCAGTATAATCCTCTACATTAACTCACCCACTCACCCCATGTGAACTTTTTGGCATCTGCAAAGAGCTCCTGCTTGCTGCAAAGCTGGTTCCTCCTAGTTTCATTCGAAGCATGCCGCCTTCTGTACTAGAAGCCATGAAACCACCCTCTCCAGCCCACCCATGACTTTTAGATCCCTATCACATGCATCCACCAAATCATCTCTACCAGAATTGGTTTTCTCAGTCACTGCTTTGCTCTGATTATTCCTGTCAATTTTTTTCTGAATTTGGTGCATATACTCATGGAAATGGAAATCTTAAGACTGTGAGCAGCTTTCAACCTACACACAACAGGCAGCATGAAAACCCACAGCTTCATCTCCCTCTCCACATGCCATGTTCATTCATTGTCTGAAAAAGAAAAGGAAGGAAAAAACTTCTTTGGTGTGAGGGTGCGGGAGCCTGTCCCAGGCTGCCCAGAGAGGTTGTGGAGTCTCCTTCTCTGGAGAGATTCCCAACCCTCCTGGACC
>JANIJG010023135.1:0-13110 GCA_024611175.1 Megaceryle torquata
TCTATTTTATTATTATTCTCATTAAGCTGTTCTAGTTTCCTTTTCTAATCACTCAGTGTCTCTCCCTTATTCCCTTTCACGTCCCCATTGGGGAGGGAGGGAGGGGGGTTAACAGAGAGCATCTGTTATAGGTCTAAGGGGTCGCCCTGACCCTAAACTGTGACAGCGGTGTAGGTGTTGTTGGAATGGAACAGTATTTATCAAGCTGTGTTTCTGTGGCTAGATGGCACAGTGTATATCTTATGGTAAGCTGGCTGATGGGAATTTGTGCATCAAGTCAACAGTGCAGTGAAGGTTATAATTTTTTGAAATTATTAGATTATTCTTTATTTCTTTTTTTTTCTTTTTAGAAAGTCATGGTAAGATCTCTGGACTTCCCTGAGCCACAGTAAACAGAAATGCAAGTAAGGCTTCTTACAAGCTCTGATCACTCTCTGAGAGAGGTGTCATCTAGACAAAGGGACTGCTTCTTTCTTGAGAAATTGACTACTGAGATCCCATGTAAGTACAATTAATTAAATGTCTTGCCATGACAGGATAAACTGTAGTCTAGTCCCTCTTAAAGGTGAAAGGATTATGCCTATATCCTACTTGGGAGTTACACTTGGAATATGATTACTGCATCTGCTAGTGTTAGCCTGCATCAAGTAGCAGGCAGGACTCTTGTAACCAGGAGGGACTATGCATGTTAGTGCAGGAAGCAAGAGTGACATCAGGTTTTGGTAAGCCACATGTGATCAGGATGTTGTTCTTGACAGACTGAGGTTCACACACGTAACACTAAACTGCAGAGGAGCTGACATCAAATGCAACTATGTCTTCTGTGCAGCAAGACAAAAAAATACATTTAAGAAACAAAATGCCAGACAGCACTAAGACAGCTAACAGCAATGAGCTAATAAAAGTCATCAAAACAATTTCAAGTGGTACTAAAGAGCAGAGGTCCAGTTTAGAAAAGCCAGACTTGCACAAGCACATTCCCATCCTGTTTAATGCTGTGATGTGAGAAGCATCACTATGCTAATAATGGCTTGGGTGTTTTGGTTTGGATTTTTCAAATGAAGAAATCTAAATCTACATTTAGAAAGTAAACAAGCAAAAGCAAGCCTTGTTTCTTCCATGAACACCTGCAAATGAGACCAAAAAAAAAAAAAAGATTGCTTTAAAATGAAGCATAAAACACAAAGTGTATCAGGAGCATTTGATGTTTCAGAACATCAAGGAAGCTGAAGCAGCTGCTGAAGGGGTGCTGCAAAAGACGTTAGTGATTCAGTAACACTCAGCAAAATAACGAGTCTAGAAATTTACCTCTTAGAGACAAATAAAGAGACACACGGACAGAAAAAGAATCAAGAACGATAGCTGCGACTCTCAGGGCACAGTAAATAGGCTGAGCTCCAAGAGAAACTGTTGCCTTTCAGTAACAAATTGCACTCAGCTAACCCCATCACAGCGTAAGCAAAGAAAAGAAAAATTAATTTCACGTGAAAGCCAGGGAAAGTTCCAAGTTAAAATGCTGAAAACTTGTGATGAGTCCTGTTGTTTTAGAAGTTTTACACAGCTCTGGCACAGACTGGGACTGTGAAAAGCATCCTGACAAAATAGAATAAAATGCAGGTTATTCCTTTGGGGGTTAAGGGGGGAGTTACTTAATACAAAATGATAATTTGAATAAATTTCTAGCAAATGTTCAGTTGTAACAACTCTTAACAACTGGAATTATCAGAGGAGAGATGAAAATATTCAGGGCCCAGGTTCAGAAATGTGGGAATGCTTAGTTAGATGGCTGGGACAAATTCTCCAGTCAGAAGGCATTGCAGTACCACTGTCTAAATTATCACAACTGGTGCACGAGGTCTGCTTTCATTTTGCATGTAGAAAGCTAACAGAACTTTTCCAGGATGGTCAAAATGCAAATAGGCATGACTATATAATATATAGACACGGTTATATAATAGCAGGTAAGCTTCCAAAAGAAGGTATTCAACTGTTTCCTCATCTCTGTGCTGGGGGTGTGTGATGGGGCAGGTGTTCTGGGAGCAGAGCACCAATATACCTCAACCCTGTGATGTCTGCCAAAAAAACCATACATTTACAATGTACAAGCAAAGCAGCTGCTCTCTGCTTCCGTGGGCTGTTGACACCAGTCCTCAGCATAGAGGCAAGGAACACTGTTTGTTATGCTTCAGTGAAGCTGGAAGCATACCAGTTGCTACAGCTGGTACAACTAGAAGAAGGTCTGTTTAGCAGTGTGCTTACCAAAAACTGTCATCTAGAAAGTACCTAGTTAAACCAGCTGATCCAGAATTAATCCTGAGGATCCTGAGCAAAAGCTGTAGCCAGTGCAAGCTCAAAAACATGGCATAACTTTTCTGTAATGCAAGTTCCCATTAAACTCCTCCCCAGATTTACTAATTGTTCCTTCATTTATTTCCCCAGGAAAGTTACAATGTAACCATAACAAAGGTCTTGCTTATTCTGGAGCTTTTGTCCTATTATCTACTTAACTGAAAACTACTTACATCAGTTTTCCTTTATTTAACAGGGGAATGGTTTGGGTTTTTTAAATAATTGCTTAATAACAAGTTAAAGCAAAATTTGTTTAACCAAATGGAAGAAAATCACAGTGCAAATCCAGACATTTGCAAAATGGAATTTCCAGCAGGAAAAGGCTAAAAGCTGTTGTATTTTACTGTGAAGCAGGACAATATTTACAACATTAATGCTTCTCAGAGCAAAGTTCTAAAATATTCAAATCACAAATCTTGAAATAAAATAATATTTTGAAATCTTTGAACTGAAATGAAGTATTTTAGGCTGAATTTTGTTTCAACTGATCATCACAGTGAAATAAAATC
The DNA here is from genome assembly GCA_024611175.1 of Megaceryle torquata. NCBI lineage: Eukaryota > Metazoa > Chordata > Aves > Coraciiformes > Cerylidae > Megaceryle > Megaceryle torquata. The sequence goes on from JANIJG010023135.1 coordinate 2,859, forward strand.
TGAAACCTTTTAAATAAATATGTGTGTATCAAAATCCAGACCCCTTTATATGCATGGTTTTGGATCAAAATCTGGACATCATGGCACAGATATATTAGAAATAAGGCTTTCTTCAAAAAAAATCTTTCTCAATACAACTTTAATCTTTTATAATGACCTCATTTTCCACTGAGTTGGAAGCCTGCTTTGTAAATTGTCTTTGAATGTTACTTTCCTATCTTGGCAGAGAAGAAGATGGGTTTTATTTTCTGGTATGTAGCAACAAGTTAAATGTGAATTTGTGCTCTGGAATCAGGAATGTTAAATTTCAGCCATAAGACTGACAATAAGTCTGTAAGTAAATGGCATTTAAGAACAAGAAGCAGGTAGAGCTTGCTGGCAAATCATTTGTCATAGTGTTCTGATAGGATACAGCTCATTAAAATGAAGGAATCTTCAGATTTCCAAGGAGTACAATGTAAGTTGATAAATTAGAAGCAGAATTATTGAAGTGCCATTTTTTTACTGTAATGTGTAAAATCAGTTTCTTTAATGTTACCTTTGAATGAAGAGGTGGGGAAAAGGAGCTAGGAACAAAAAGCTGCAACTGCTGTTCCATTAACAAAAAGTGCTTTCAATTTTGTTTTTCTTTGCACATGGACAATAAAAAGGTGGCATTCATTTTGGAAAATATTAACTAGATTACTTCAGATTAGTTCCTCATTTAGTTCAAATTTCTAGCTAGGCATCAGCTAGAACATAGTCTCATTGACACTGAGGCAAGAAGCAGGTATAAACTGATTTATTGCTGTAATTCTATGCCTTGGTCCATCTGTTCCTGCAAGTCATATCTCAGCTGAATTGCACATAATGCCTAGTTGTTGGGGAGGATTTTTGATCTTCAAAACTCAATTGGTTGTATTCAGTAATTCCACCATGCTGCTGCTTGTACAGCAGATTTACACAACAAAATACTCTCATTGATCTAAAACATTCCTCTCTGGGCTGTTTGAGGCCATATCTCACGCCAGCCAGAAACACACACTGCTGCAGCATCAGATGGAGCCTGATCATTTTCATCTGCAGCACAGGAAAGCAAATGGCCATTGCCCCTCTCCTGCTTTGCACTGGCACACAAGTTTGCATCAGGGAATGTTTCAAAACTCACTTCTGAGGACAGGTCACTGATTGAATTTTCTCAGTGTGAAGGCAACTGCCGAAGTTCCTCTTTGCTATGAAAATTGTCATTGTAGGAGTCCAAAATAGGTGATTAATCTTGGAGGAAGATTAGGGATATCAGAAGAATTAAATGCAGCAGTTGAAAACCAACTTTGCCAGCTGTTCCATCACTGCTGGGACTCTGCGTGTGCGTGGGTACATATGCAGCCCAAGGGCAGTGCAACTCTGCTTTCTGCATGAAAGGAGTGACAACAGGAACCACGGCTGGGTGATATTCTCCTGCTTCTACAGGGTATGTGTGCACATATGCAGATATCACCACTTCATCTGGCAGGTAGCTAAGGTCAAAGGGTTTGCTTTTTAAAAATGTTGTTGCTGTTTATGTGATTTAAAGCTTTTAAAGCTTCCTCTCTTAATCTATTCAAGAATTTACTAATTAAATCTTATAGTCGGTGCATCTCATTTTCCCACTGAAATCTGAAACACAAGATCAATATTTGTATGCATTGTCATTATACCGTAAGGGTCTCTAGTCCCTCTTGGGTGTTATAAAGAAATCAGTGACATGGAGAGATTTTTCTAGGATTTAATGGAGTTTAGTTATGATGATTATTTCTCTCAGTCCTCTTACCATCTTCGCTGACAACTGTGCTAAGAAATCACTATCACCAAGTCAAAATACAATCTGCATGCATTCTTTGGATGACAGAAACTGAACCAACTGACTGCCTCAGGTGTAGTGCCGTGGGCTTGACTTAGGCTTCTCGATTTCACAGCAGTGAAATGATCTTTGTGCAAACCAGAAACATTTGACTTGAAGTTAGGAAAGACGCACAACTTTGCAGCCCAGCAGTCAGTGAGAGAACAGCTTAGGGCTCTTTGGTATGTGACCACAAAGAATGTTGTTGTTTTCACTTGGTATCTTTATCCCTACTGTTTTGTCTTTATTATAACATGTCTCTGTATCTCCCCTTGAAATATAATGTGCTCACATAATGATAACACATAACACTATTTTATTTATTACAAATGAGAGAGAATTATATACTGCACTGGTCCTCTTGGAATGGATTGCAACCAATTAAGCTTCTTCACAGAAAACTGTGTTCTTCTCTCATCCTAATTCTGTAACATTCTTAGAGCTGATGTCCAGCTACCGCCCAAACACACAGAGTAATTACCCAAAATGCTAAGCCCGATCTTCTGTCATGCCAGCTACCACGCTGCTTTCCATTAAGGAAGAAATTTTAGAGGCTTTTAACAATACAAATTGGAAGGTGACTAAATACCATTCTCTCTGATGATATAAAAGATCCCTGTGATCTTGAACCTGCTTTTGGTTTGTGAGTTACTCACCAGCTACACTAGTGAGTCTGCAAGTAGCAATTCTGAAAAGTAATGTAGATTGGAAAGTTGATTTATATTTTAACACTTTTAAAAGATGTTTGTTTTCACTCTGGAAGCAGAAAAAAATATTATCTCTACTGATTTAAGATATTGGATAATGTATCTCTCCATGAATTCACTAACACTGATTGCAAAGATACCCAGCAGTTGTGAATAGCCTATTAATGCTTCAGTTAAGTGTTTCTAATCAGACATAACTTGGCTATAGATACTAAATCCTGAGAATATATGGACTGAATGATAGTCAAGTGAGTCCCTAATTAGCTAATTCACTTTACTTACGAAAAAACATATAACAGTAACCAGCTGGCTGTATTTGCAGTATTAACTGTGAACAAACTGGAAAAGATATCTTGTGAAGGCCAAGCTTGAGTTGTGACCCAAGAAGTAAATAGGCACTATAAATACAGCTATTAGGACAGGTCTGACGTATAAAGAACTGGAAGCTGGTCGCTTGGCAGCTGTGAATTCTTACTGAATTAGCAGTGCAAACACTTTTTTAATAGGGTTGTTCATTTTAGATTAATCGTTGTCTAGAGTCACAGTGCCATCTAGGGACCGCATACTGATTTTGAACTGCTTACGGACCTGATTTTAGAGATTTTGTTGTTGTTATTTTTGTCATGCTTACATTTAATACATTACTCCTCGAGTACACTGCTTGTCACTGAAACAATGTCTTGCTTTATAGTTATTATTATTCACTTTTGAACATGGGCCTGTCACTTGCCTTTGTTGGGTTTTTTTGAAACGGGATCTTAAATATGAAAATGTCAAGAAGACTGGGGACTAGCGGAAGCAGGCTTAAACAAAACTAACCTGACAATCAAACCCCACTGCTGAAATATTTGCAAGCTGAAGTGCAGCTGTGTTGCTATAAACCAGAAGGCCCTAGGCACTCACAAAATAATCCCTGTGGACTTCCAAACTAAGGCAGGTGGCATATGCTTTCCCTTGATGTATTTATTCGAGGGGGGGGGGGGGAGGATAAGGCTTAGAGAGGGAGTACTTCACATTTCCAGCCTTCCTGGTAAGAGTAGTGTTGGGAAGCCTGTCTGCTGGGCACTGGCTAACACGTGGTTTTCAAGCACAGGTCATCACAGCTATTAAAAGGGAGGGAATGTTTCAGGCACAGCAGAGTGAGTGTCTAGGGAGAGTTACTTCTGCTTCACTCCATAATCTGCAGGGAATAAATGCTTGGCAAAAGCCACTTACCAGAAGGGCCAAGGTAAACAATCTGGGAGAAAAATTACACATTTTAATTTTTTTAATTAAACCCAAGAGATTTAATTCATGTTCTGTAATTACAAGAAGCCAGTCTGAATTTTCCTGATACCTGAGGAATTGACATCTACTCCTGTAAATAATTGCCTGCAGCTATGTTGGAAAATTTGGGATTCAGGTGTCTCTGGCATGAAGAGCCAGTATTGGGAGCTGGATACATGGCTCTGTAGATCTATGGCCATAGTCTGTGTAATTCAGCCATGCATCCAAAATCAGTGGGGTTATGTCTTTTCTTCTTTGTGGAGAAAATACTAACATTTCTTTTAATCCCCAGAGTGTACTCAGGATCCACAGGGGTGCTGTCATTTGTACTTACACTCCATATTCTTGATGTCTGAAAGAAGAAAGGAGAGGAAGGTTTGAAAGCCTGGGAGACTTTAGAGATTATTTAGGGAAATCCAGCAATTCCAGCGTACTGGCAATCCCGCACTCAGCCCTTCCCACTGTCTGTCAAACTATTTCAAAGCTGAGATGACAGCTACCTCCAATTCTCCTGATTTGTTACTTTACATTTAATGATTGAGTACATGTGCCTTTTTCACATACCATGCAAGTTTAAAATCTTTTTTTTCCATTTTAAACAGAGCATAAATGTAGCTTAGGTAACAGAATGATAACAATTAAATACTGTGTGGGTTGAAGAAAAAACAGTGCCAGGCAACACTGGAACTATCTGGACCCTCATGTCTCCCAAAAGTCTGTCTACATCTTCTTGAAGAAATTGCTCTTCCCCTGGCAGAGGGAGACCTTGCTTTTTGTTTCTCTGGGGATGACCACGTGAGGGTGTTTAGCTGTCGTATCCTGATCTCTCTGTGTTATTATTGTGTTGTGAAAGGGTTTTTTTCTTCTGGAAATGAAGGCAGAACAGTGTGAGGAGCTTGATGACTACCACAGACAATGCAGGATTGAGCTTCTGCAGGAAAAGCAGTTGTGTATATTTGCATCCACGGTCTACCAGTTGGTCCCCACACAGAGGAAGTCTCAACCCTTTCTGAGACAGCTGGTAAGAGTATCCATGTTGGGGGCATCTAGGATTTTTGAGCCAAAGGAAGTCCTTTGTAAAGGGCACACAACTGTTTTCTGCTCATATAGTTGCTGTGCAGCCCATGGGGCAGCCCTGCTCCTCCCGCACCATCACAGTGACGTCTCTGAAGAAATCAGGGTAGCCCCATGCTGAGGTGGTTGTGCAGAAACCCTGTCTTCTATTCCTGTCCTTTAACAAATAAGAATTTTATTTTTTTTTCACCTTATACAGGAGTACAATTGACCATGAAAATGGGACATATTAAAATCTGGGGGCTGGCCTCAGAATTCTGCTGCAGTCCTCAATCAAGGGAGTAAAGGCTGCAGTATATTTGGGGTTATCAGTCACCACCAGATACTAGGTGTCATATACCCATCAGCCTGACTCTTTCCCATGATGACAAAAAAAAAGAGACCTTTTTTTTTTTTTTTTTTTTTTAAACTCATCTGAGTGAAATGTAAAAAAGTTGAAAGAAAATGATAGCATGTTCCAGTCAAAAATATTTATCCACGGGAACCATAAGGAAGGGAAGTCTTCAGCTCAGACTCAGTTATGGATGCCATGCCATCATACCCCTTCACAGGGTTAGTCTTAGAATGGCAGAAAAAAAATCCTCTCTGCCTTTCTTTAGATATATAGACAAATGTTATTTCCTTAATTATACTACACTAAACAGGCAAAAGATCTCTTTGTTTTGTTGTTTTATACCAGTTACCTTGTTGATTCCTTCTTAGTTTCTGTACATAATTTAGTCCTGGTTTAAAATAAATAACTAGCCAAATTCTGTAACATTATACAGAAATCTGTTTCCTTTTCCACTATGAAAGGAATTTCTTGTTTCAGGGAGTCTAAAGTTTAACAGTTGAGTACTTTTCTATAGGCAAAGTCTACAGCCAAAGTTTACCTACTGTTTGGGCAATATTAAATGTAACCATTGCATATTTATCTGTAACAAGCTGAGTGAGATGTTATTTTATCAAAGTTGTTGAGGAAATCTACAAGAGCTCCCTTCAGTTTGACAGAGAAATTTGTTGAATCATTACAATGTAACAAATCATCATGACAGATCTTCTGTAACTTTCAGCAGTCAAGAAATAACTCAAAGGTAAAACAAAATGCTCAGCATGTAGTAAAGAGCAAAGGCTGTGGAGCAGGGGAGTCTAATTTGGCTCTCTTAGAAGGTGCACAAGACACGGGATCTGCTTGATAGTTTGATGGTAGATCTTTTAAAACTCACTTTTTAATTTGAGATTAATAATCCTAAAATTTGCAAGGAAACCTATGGGTAAAGACTGTTTTTGCTGTAAATCCAGTTTCACTTTTACAGTTTTACACCCCCATTCTGGACTTTCTCCATAGGGACAGCGTAGGCTGGCACCCACAACTGGGATGACAGAGGTCCTGTTGGGACCAGGGTTTCCTGATGGAACTCTAATGAAAGCAGCTCCCAGGCCCAGGTCACTTTTGGGAGCAGACAGGGGCCCCACAGTCATGCCAGGCACCCCATGGGGAGCTGCACTTATGGCCCTTGCAGTTTTTATCTGAAGAGTTTATGCATTGCATTTTATTTCTCTTCATCCTAATTACATTTGGGGTTTTTTGCATATAAGTGGTGTCTTATAAAATGTTTTTTTCTTCACAGGTGAGAAATAATGTCCTTGTGAATTCATATCTGAACAGATGTCTTCTCTAGATGACAGAAGTGAGGCAGTGAGCTGCAAGTAGGACAGACTCGACAAAACTGAAACAGTGAGGGTTTGCCACACTTATACTACCAGGTTGCAGAGCTAAGAGCTGAGACACTGGGAAAATTGCATAGTAAGGTTTATTTTGATGCTTTTTGAAGGAGCACATCTGTATACATAGATTGTAACAGTCTTTATATGATTACATATTATCCTTCTCTCCTTACAGGAGTTGGTTGAGCATTGTTGATAAATTCCCAGATTTCCAAAGAAAAATTGAAGTGTTCGTGCTGCTAATTTTCATTCCTGCTTCCTTTTTCATGATTAATTTAACCAGTGCAGTGGAGTTATTTTCAGAGGCAACAAGTCAGAGAATCATTTCACACAGCTTTCATGCTGTGAGATGGAGCATTTGGGTTTGAATATGAATTTGAGAGTAGCAACAGTAGCAGCAGGAAGCTTTATCTGCCAAAGAGAGTCAAAATGAAATAGAACTGAGAACTCAATCAGCAAGAGTTAGTCAGTTCTGGCTGTGCTGCTGTAGTTCAAGTCCTTTCTTTCCCCCCTCTTAATCAAGCAACAGGAAAAGTGTTCCTTCCTGGCTCACCAGTTCAAATCCAAGCATGCTGTGAAAATATAAAGCCTTTGGTAAATGTTGGCCTCTAATAATTTGTGTCAAAGAGAACAGAGGCTGCTAACTAACCTGGGGATCTAGAGGAGGTAATTTTGGCTGAAGAGCTAAACTGTAAAGTAGTTTTGTAAATCTTCATCTAATTCTTTGCACATTAATGAAAACTAGTAGAATACCAACTAGGGGTTAGGGAGAATGTTTCTCACTGAGAGAGGGAGGTGCCTTCACAGGGCAATAGTAAGGTGAGAACATGATGCTCATAGGCTCTGAAACCCATGGAACAGGAGGGAATCCTCACATGGCTTCCACTCAGGTCATTTTTAGAAACTGTTCTTGAAAAAGAGAAAAGTTCCCTTGCTCAAATACAGCTGTGCTGGGGAGGATCAAAAATAGCCATGTGAATTAGATCAGCAAAGCTGAAGCAGTGCATGGTAATCATAATGCAGTACAGTTCATGGGTTATGTTTAGATGAAAGTCTTGATTTTAACACTTCATAGTGCTCTAATGAATCACTTGTTGCACGATTAATGTTTGCTTATATGTCTTTAAACAAAATAAGATTAAATAGTCTTTAGATATTTTCCCCTTTATATTATTTTCTTCAGCCATTTATTGCTTTTAAGAAAAATCAGATTTTGTCTCACCCATCTTTTCTTTTTTTCAAAATTCTTCTCCTTTCCCTCCTCTGGTGTCTTGCCTCCACCCTTCCTTTCACCTGCTGCTTACCTCATCCACATACCTGTTGCATGACTGTAACTGTCTTTGAGGTGTCTATTGCTCTCCCCATGGTTTTAGTGCCCCTCACTTTAAGGACTCCTCCCAGGATCTCACTTATGCTTCCTATTGCATCTTGTGCATTCTGTGCCCCTTTTGTCTATTCCTGTCCCTTCTATCCTGTGATTTACTCTGTTGTGATTTGCATTCTCTTCAAGAGATTCTCTTTTCCTCTTTCTGGCTTTTCTTTGAAGAATCCCAGTGCATTCTGACTAAGATTATTCTCACACTTCTTTTTGATGCAGTCACAAATGCATCCACAAGTTGTCAACAATTTGCTGACAGATCCTCATAGGTTAAACTCCTTAATCTAAGTTAACTGATGGATTCTCCGGAATGTCTGGCTACCAAGCCAGACTTCCTTACAACAGTTCCTCCCCTTCTCCACCATGGAGCACAACAAAATGGACACAAAGCTGAATGTGACCTTCAGTGGGGCATTTCTAGGGTCCCATTTCAGTCTTCATATGAAATTTGCAGATTCTGTCTACCTACCACGGGACATGTACTTCCCTAATCATCTTCACAGACAAGATTCTTATTCTACGTGTCCCACAGTATATATCCTGGCTTGTACAAAAAAAAAAAAAAAAAAAAAAGTATTGACTTTTGTACAAAAAAAAAAAAAAAATAGCTCTTACACTTTTTCTTCATATCTGCTAGTGACCATTGTTGGAGGTAGAATACAAAAATGGCATTTGGTTCAAACCAAGTGAGCAGTCTTAATGCTTTCTTTACTTTGGATATGCTCCACAAATTCTGCTTTAAACAATTCTACTAGCCTATTCTTTTGACACCATTATTTCTATGTCTATGACTTAAACTCCCATTTGAATTTTAGCCTAGATGATACTTTCAAGTATAAGCCTCTGTATGGGGATTGATGTCTGTAGCCTTGCTTGAAGAAACAGATTTAAGCCCAGGCTCTATGTGAACTTGTCTTGTAAACTCTTGAGAATTTGGACCATCATTTTGTCTTGTGCCTGCCCTGCAGCATGTACTTGGAGACCCTAGTTCACTGATAACCTCTCTGTAGTGTTGTCCAGACAATCAGTAAAGAAATAGGAATATGTGAAGGAGATTTGGTAGTTGAAGGATAATTAAATTCTGGTATAAAATTCTGCAGTATGCATGTTGTCATCCTCATTGTTTTTCTTTACAATATACAGTGCCTAATTACTACAGGAAAAAGCATCGTTTTCAAGATTATGCAAAGATGAGAAAGCAGCAGCAGTGGGAAAAGACACTCTTCCAAAGTGGCAAGCTGTAGTTGCCAGGTACACAATGCTCTGGACTGGACAGTAGCAACTGACTAAGAAAATATTAGTAAGAATAAATAGATCTATTAGGAAGAAAAAAAGAGAAGGTAAAAAATCTGCTGATGTTAGTCTAGATGTGAAGGATGGATGAACACCCTAGTCAGAGCCTTGTTGTCAAATAGTAAGACAAAAGCTATGAATGAGAGATTTATAATGAAGTTATATTTGATGTAGTTTGCAGCAAAAGTATAGAAATGTGATTAAGTGTTAAGTGGGTTTTGTCATCTCCCATAGCTTTATTTGCACATTTCTTAACAGGAAGGCAGTACTTTGGTGACATTGTGATGTCAACTGACTTCTTACTGGATTTTATCAATGTTTTTTTGTGATATTTGAGACCAGTGATGTCTTAGGAGCTGATTCTTCAGTTGCATAACAGTCAATATGAATCAGGACTGTTAAACAATGGGAGGGAGCTGCTTTGTGGAAATGAAGCTGAAGAATGTTCTTTCTAGGTCTTGAAGACCATGTTATCATAGCGTAGACTTGTTACAAGTCTAAGTGTACTTCTTACAAAGATCTGTGCCGTACAGGTTGAGTTGAATGAACTTCAAGTAAATAATTTTCTTGGTAGAAGTGGTGTTTCACTGAAGAGGACTTTTGATGGGATCTAGGACCTGGAATGTGTTTCCAAGTCAGGTTAAATTGTTTCTCTGCATTTGTGCAGCAGATGAAGAGCTCCAGTGCTGGTAGGATTTCACATCCCTCAAGCATCTGTTCCCCCCCTGGTTTGCCAAACAATTCCAGGATGCGCCAAGGTCTCTTAGAGGGGACAATTTACACCACCAGTTTCTTCAGTTTAAAGACACTGAAAACTCTTAGGTCAAAGGAAACTTTTTTCTCTCTCTCCCCGCCCCCCCCCCCCCCCCCCCCCCCACCTCCCCTCCTCTCCCACTCCCATTTACCCTCTTTTTTTCCTCTCTATCTATTTCCTTCTATTTATATTTACACTTATTATTTTACTTAGTT